>CAMOHE010029459.1:0-17506 GCA_946598075.1 Artocarpus hirsutus | reverse complement strand
TTCTCTTCACTTTGATGGCTTTGTTCCCCAACCTCTTCATCATTGAAGGGAAAAATGCAGAGATTCTACCTCCATTTGGAAGAGAAATTAGGATGGAAGACATGTGATACCTATAGCGGAACTTTCAAAATAAGAATTGGAATAAGCAAGTATATGAACATCGAAATAAATTTTTAAAAGGGAATAAATTGTTTTCAAGGTAGCATGTACAATAACAATTTTAATACTGGCTAAATCTTACCAAATAGTTAATTATTATTTAAACGCTCTATTTTTTTTAATAAAAGTTTAGAAATTATAACAAAATTAGAACAACAAAAAAAGCATATATATTTTTTAAAAAAATAAAAAAACAAATGCAAAATTATAAAAATGTTATCCTCTCGATCACTCGATCTGATTCTAAAGGGCCACAAGGTGGGTGTGCCTACGTGCTTGGGAGCGAAAAGGAGGGTAGCGCAGCAGGGAAGGGGGCGAGATGGGGTTGGCTTTGGGTGGGCTATGAGGCCACAACGTGCGAGGGCTTAGAGCAAGGTCGTGATGGCGAGGGCATGGAGCTCGGCCATGACAGCGAGAGCATGGGGCCAGGCCATGTGACGCTCCGGGAAGGGGGTCAGTAATTTTAGGTAAAGAGGATAAAAATTAAAGTGAATTAGAAGAAATAAACAAGGTAAATAAAGAAAAAGTAAATAAATAAAGTAAATTTCTTATTTGAAATAAAAATGATCGAAAATAAATAATATCATTGGTCACCATCATGTGAATGCCACGAAGGTAAGGCTGATATCTTATCCTCATTCACCATCACATGGATGTTCACCACGAAGCTGAGTAAGCAAATAAAATACAAATAACATCAATAACAATCATAATACAAGAATACTGCAAATCATCGTCTTTGAAATAAATCACATGGTGGGACTCATAAAGACGAAAATGACATCGTAAAATACAGATTGTAATAATAATAACGAAGTCACTGTGAATCATCATTTATAAAATATATCAAAGTATGTATTTAATATAAATGACGACATCGGGACTAGTCATACAGTGCATGTTTCATACCACAGTTCCACAGAAAATACCATTCCTATCCAAAAAGCTAGGTTTCGATCCTAGGACTTTCCTCCTTCTTTAAACTTGGAAAGGAGGATTTAAAAAATAGGAAAACGTGAGCGGAATGCTCAGTAGGATAATTAGTTAAAAACAATTTGTTTAAAAACAATAATCATAGATAAAAATATCATTCGCAAACAAATCTAAAGATCTTGACAAAAATAAATAAATACTTACTCGTAAGAAATTTGATAAAAGGTCACCGTATGGGTTTTGGAATTTGGAAAGAATATCAAAATATAATTCTTCTAAATCAAAGACAAAAATCATTCTTAAAAGGAAACATTTAAGAAATAACTTTGGCCAAAACAATTTAAAAGGGGTTGCAAAGAAAGGGATAGAAAATATCCTACCTTAATCGAAATCCAATAACGTAAGCTCTAAATAAATTCAACATATGCTCCATATACGTTCAAAACCTTGAAAACTACATTTAAAATTAGAAATCATTTTTAACAAATATCATTATGCTAGTTTAATTATCGATGTGCCTTTTAACTCAAAATAACCCTAACACAACATCATAATCCCTTTTGAAACATTTCGAAATTATTAAACATTAAAAACTGGGGATAAAATACAATTTCATATTACCCAGTTGGCTTATTGAACACCCTGAATCGGCCTACCGAATCTATACAGTTCAGCCTTCTGAACATCTAAAACAACCCACCGAACTGTTACAGTTCAGCCTGCCAAAAATATGAATTTGGCTTGCCGAATTTCTTAAATCTGGTGTCACAACTCACCTTTTCGGGCTATGATAAAACTCTTTCTTACTTACTTAGGGGTAAAAATTTAGGAAATATATTTTTTTTGAAACTGAAATAAATACTTTACTTACAATAATTTGGGTAACTTCCAAAATACTTTCACACACTTATATTTACATAATCATTCTTACTTTTACAATATTTCTTCTTTTCAAACATTTCATTTCAAAACTACTTAATATATACGCAGCGAAAGCATTCAGTAGCGAACTCCATAACCAATTTGCATACATCGTCCGTCCGCCAGCTCATCATTGAGATTTATTCTGACCTTCTAGTTGGAATACCTACAGCATGAAAAACTTAATGAGCTAACGCCTAGTAAGTCCCATAAATCCCACATGGACAATAAAATGAATGCATGATTCAATTATGCTTTCTTATAAACTTTCTTCATCATCATCATTTCTTATCTTTAATTAGGGCCCAAGTGTTCGTATCATTACGCAATTTCATTTAGGTCTACGTAATACTATGACCATATTTGATCCTTTAAACTCCCCTTGCTTTGGGAGTCGGTACGACACTTTTCTTAATTTCTGGTGACATATTACCAGTCCGTTTAGTATGGTTGTCATACCATGCATGAAGTGATAATCACATGTTATCTATGATACATAAATCTGTATGCATAGCATAGTACACACAAATACCTACTTTATATACATACATGTACTCATCATTGTACACCCAAGTACACAATATATTGTACAAAACAATACATAACATGTTATACACTCAGGTATTCTAGTCGTATACACACAGGTATCGATTCTGTACCTTTAGGTATTCATTTCATGGCAAACATACAAGTTCACATCATAATATATACCCTGATCTACATATATACACATTCTACACCTACAATTTCATGCTGTAGATGGGAATGGTACTTACTTGCTTTTCGAGCACCGCAAAATCAACTTCTGTTTCCTTTCTCCTAGACTCCTAGGATCCTGTTGGCCAATTACAAAACTATTAGCCAATTCCAATACATTTCATTACAAAACGTTCGTTACTTAATTATTCGAGTTGCATAATTGTATACAACTCTAAGAACACTAGTTCTCTTATTTCTATCTAATTCTACCCTATAGTCACTTACGAAGGGCGAGAATTTTTCTAATCACTTTCTTTTCTTATCTGAAACCTTTCGGGGCGATTCGGGTTATTCGGGCAAAAATGACGATTTTGCCTTCCGTGGCCTTACTGATCTATTTGAGCTCAATTCATCATTTTAACATCAATAGCCACTTATTAACTTTAAAAATAATGTCCTAGTGGCTTGTATCACTTTTTTTCACACTTATGCCTCTTTTTCATAAAACTTTACGGTTTAGCCTCTAAACCGAAAATTTTGAGAATTTTGTCCCTCGGGCTAAATTTTTCACTTTGCACCAAAATTTCCTATTTTTCACAAGAAACATTTTTGCTTAAGGTATCATACCTTAAATTATTTTGAAAAATGACGTTTTTGTCATTTTAACACTTTTTCACTTTTAACAAATTCTTAAAAAATCAAAAACTCACAAACGGTTGAGTTTTTTGACGAACTATTTGCAATGTTTAACAGTTTCGTTGAGATCTACAACTTTTGTGTTTTAACATTTCTCAAAATCTCACTGTCCAAGGGTCTTTTCGGCTATTTTTCAATTCTGCTGAGAAAAGAATTTTTCTTTCAATTTAGTCCCTAGGACGTTTTTGTAAAAATCCTTTTCAAAATTACAAATCTATCCCTACAGAAACCATTTCATGCCTAAATCAAATCATTCTCATGCTTAAACCTTATTTTTGCAAAGTTTAACCTTAAAATTGCAAAAATATTATTTTATGCAAAAACTAACATTTTACACCATAAATCAAAATTTCACAACTTAACCATGCCTTTCATCACGTATACATCAAACTTCATCAAACATAAGCTAAAGAACTCACATGGGTTTGAGAGAATAGAAACCCAACCAAAATTCTTAAAATTTCAAAACTTTAAAACCTAAAACTTACCAAAATAACCTCCTTTTGGTTTCTAGCCTTCAAATTCCCTTTGAACTCCCTTCCAAACTTCATTTTCATGCAAAAATGCCATGGGTTAATATTTCCCCTTCAACCCATGAAAAACCCCTTGAAAACTTGTTAAAAAGTTTGAGATTTTTACCTTAAATCTTGTGAAAACCCTTGAGCTTGCTTCTAAAACTTGTTTTGGGACTATTTTTTGCAAAGTTTGAGGTTGAGAAATTTTTTTTTGAAGGTCTAACATTGGCTGCCGAATCTTGGAGAAGAAGAAAGAATGAAAATTTGTGATAGCTTTGTCTTAAATACATCCTTATCCCTTTTTGGTGACTCATAGTAACCCATGAGTATACCCTTAGGTGTCAACATGCTTTTGGGCCACTTTTCATGACATGTGGCCCATTAGCAAACCAAGGAGTGTCCACTTTGTTGGGCCCAAAATTTTCACAGTGTAATTTTTTGTCATGCAGTATTTTTCTTATACTGTCGTGGTCAAATCAGTGTATTTTTTATCCTTAGACAGTATAAAAATATGTAACTTACTTTTCGTTCACTTTTGGAGGCCAATCATGACATTTTCTGTATCTGCGTTTTCATTTAGCAGTATTCTTATACTGCTTCGATCTCCTTTTTACCCTTGATTAGGGTTTGGACAACTTCTGTGTCCTATTTACATTCTAATCATACATTCGTTTATACCACAATTTTACAATTGATTGTGATAAAAAATTCATTTTATGGGTATTATTTACAAATTTTTGAGTAATTCAACTCATAAAATCTGTATTTTACCATAACCCAACATTGCATCACACTCACCGTGAAATTTGCAATCAATGTCGTTCATTCATACTTTATCGTAGTTTTTACAAAAATTACAATTTTTTTACAAAAATCACCTTTTAAAAATAAATTCATTAATTAAACCTAATTAAATATTATGTTTTATTAATAAAATTTTCTCGATCATTATATCCAGCATGCCGAAGATAAAGTTCGGCCTACTGAACTAGCAAAATCTGGAGACCTGAGACTTCAAGTCTCAACCTCCCCAAGCTCAAAAATCCAAATTAAAACTTGTTTTCTCAATCCCTAAGGCATAAAAATCATATAGAAAGCTTAGAAAAACATAATAGAACAGATTTAAATAATTTTTCTTAAGTTTGAACTCAATTTCACCTTTGATTTGAAAATCAAAGAAAAATGCAAAAACTTGATTAAGTTAATTTTTGTTCAATTAAGGCTTAAATCCATGATAAAACAAGTTCTATAAGCTTAGATTAAACATTATCTAAGCTCACTAGCGTTCGGATTGCAAA
Organism: Artocarpus hirsutus; assembly: GCA_946598075.1. Lineage (NCBI taxonomy): Eukaryota > Viridiplantae > Streptophyta > Magnoliopsida > Rosales > Moraceae > Artocarpus > Artocarpus hirsutus. The sequence continues at coordinate 12,285 of CAMOHE010029459.1, read as the reverse complement.
ATACATCAAATATTCAAAACGAAAATCAAAATTTTGGAGAGAGAAATGGCTAAACTCAGATTAATGTTTTTTGAAGAGGATTTTTAGCTTCAATCTTGTTTTTTGGCTTCAAATCAATGAGAATAAAGCTCGGGATTGAAAATTTTTGCAAAGAAGAGGGAGAGAGAGAATTGCACAAAGAGAGAGACGAGAGACGAGAGACACGGGGAAGAGAGAAAAAGAGAGAAAGCTGAGAATGTGAAAGAAAAAAATAAGGAAGAGAGAGAAAAGTGAGAGAAATAAAAGAGGTCAAGAGTATTTTTGAAATTATAGGGACAGTATGGGATAAAAATATCATTTGTTATTTTAAAACTAAAAATTAAATTTTCAAATTTAACAATTGTAATGAAATCTTCAAATGGCTAAAATTAACAACAAAAAATTATACTGATACACTTAATAATTAAACTTAATATAACTAACCTTATTTTAAAATTCAGGGGCGTTACAGGCCGCAACAACGAGGGCTTAGGGGAGGCCACGACGACAAGGGCCTAGAGCGAGGGCATGATGGCAAGCCACAGTGGCAAGGGCGCTGGGTCAAGGCCGTAATAGGCACTGACACAAGCAAGGGCAAGCCACGGCCGATGAAGGAGTGATGCGCCTCTAGGGAGGTTGAACACCAACAGGAGGGGGCGATGAATGGTGGGTTTGGGTGGGGGTGGTCGACAGAGATTGTGGGGTGGCTTGTTGGTTTTTTTTTACTTAAATCTTTTTTTTTTAGATTTAAAATAGCAGCTGTGATCTGTTTTTTTTTTTTTTTTTTGAGTGAATGATTAAGATTAGATGAGTATTTTTGTGATTTTGATTCAAAAGTCAACAACATTTTTAAAAGGTGTCAATGTAATTGGCTTTAAAGAAGAGGATGTTTCTGTTATGGTGACAAAGCAGAATGTAGTTAACCCGGAAATGAAACAAGGAAAGAAACCTCAACAGGTTAAAAAAAACTGAAGCAATTTTTTGCTCAAAAAACTTAATTTTTTGTGCTAAAAAAAAAAAAGTCATCTCTCCAATAAAATTTTTTGGATGGATCTTTTATCAAATTTTTGCGTTGTTTAATAGATGAACGCTTTGTTAAACACAGTGTAACAAAAGCATAAAACGCAAAGAAAAAAGAAATTCAAAAATAACGCCACATCGATATAAGTTTTCCTACGTGTAAGGAGCTGAGCTTGCCAAGCGGTTGATCATGGCGGTATCTTGAAGCAAACCCATAAATATCTCGTCTCTCTCTGTTTTAATCATCATCAAACCCCACAAGCACTTCCTGAGCTGTTGGTGACGACAAAACGAACAAATGGCTGATCGTTTCTTTCCCAATGTAATGCCCGACTTTGTTGCAGAAACACCAACTTCTTCAACAACAACATGCGTGGCTGAACAAAAACCTGGCACTGACTCGCTTATGAAGCTTCTCTCCATGCCTTATCCATCTATCTTCGAGCATTTCAAGCGCGCAGCTTTGGAGCTTAAAGAAACTGTACTCCTCTCTCTCTCTCTCTCTCTCTATCAATTTCCTTTTTCCTTCTTCACGGGTTCTGGGTTTAATTGTTTTTAACCAAGCTTGCTCACAAGATGTTTGTGTTAATGTCGGACAGATTGTTATAGAGACTTGGGGAGTTACGGGACAGCGCGTGCATGACTTCACTCTTTATGCAGGAACACTCGGAACTGCTTTTTTTCTCTTCAAGGCTTATCAGGTCTCCAACAACAAAAGTGATCTCACTCTTTGTTCTCAGATTGTTAAGGGTTGTGACTCTGCTTCATTGGGTTCTAGGTAAATTCTCTCACATCTCTTTTTCTGTCAAGATTGTTTGTGGATGCATTTATAATCCGTTTGAAAACATAGTTCGAAACAACAATTTGAAACTATAGCAGTTCAAATTTTGTAAGAAAAAACATCGTATTAAAACCAATTCAAACTTCCACCAAAAAAAAAAAAAAACCAGTTCAACCTAGCCTTTTCTACTTCAAACTAAGTTCTGAAACAAGCTAAATAAGATTGAAATGCAATACCGCATACTTAATCATTTTGGTGAAAAAGGGGGTCAAGTGAACTATAAGCGGGCATAGACCATCTCGAATGCTATATTTGGAAAACAAAATGGTAAAATGGACATATTTATTGTGTAATGTTATTCCATTTTGTGCTCCAATGTATGATTCTATTTTACCCGTTGTATCTACTTTTGTCATTTAGAAAAGTTCTTTCATAATTTGCAAATGACAATATTGTGTAAACGTTAACACATCAACTAATATGCAAGAAATGTCAAACTTGGACATATGTTATACTTGCTACTTAATTTAGCACCTAACCAAGTATAGCCAAATTATACAATATATAATGGCATGTGTAAGAGAATGGTCTTCTGTGCCAAAATTTGTTATTGATATAGAATTTTGGCATTTATAGGGGGAGATGCTTATATTAGGTTGGTTGTGTATTTGGTGAATGGGTTTCAGGGATGTGACTTTCGTATGTGGGAGGGCTGGTGTATGTGCTCTTGGGGCTGTGGCAGCAAAGTATGCAGGAGATGAACGTTCTCTCAGTTACTACTTGGCTCAATTCCTAAAGGTTTCGATTACACATGATAATAAATTTCCACTGTAACTGTTCAGATTTTATTGTTTTTTAATCTACTGAAAATACAGATTAAGTTGCCAAGAAATCTTCCTGATGAGCTGCTTTATGGAAGAGTCGGGTACTTATGGGCTTGTTTGTTTTTGAACAGACATATAGGCGATAGAACAATTCCCTTGTCCATGATGGTAACTCTTAAAATCCAATTTAGCGTTTTGGTTTGAATTTTTTATTCTATTTTATTTTATTTTTTATTTGTAGATTCAAATTATTTATCGCTTTTACATTTTTGTAATATATCTTGTAGAGGCCTGTTGTGGATGAAGTTATCAACGAGGGTCGAGCACTAGGAAGGAAAGACAAATGTCCTTTGATGTTTGAATGGTATGGAGAAAGGTATTGGGGTGCTGCTCATGGGTTGGCTGGGATTATGCATGTTTTGATGGACATGGAATTGAAGCCAGATGAGGTTGAAGATGTAAAGGGCACTCTTAGATACATGATTAATAATCGCTTCCCTAGTGGGAACTATCCGGCAAGCGAAGAAGATAAAAGTAGAGATATTCTTGTGCATTGGTGTCATGGCGCTCCTGGAATTGCCTTGACACTCGTCAAAGCAGCTAGGGTAAGCCATGGTTGGAAATTTTCCCTTTGGTTTGCCTGTGAAATTCCTGATAAATGCTGGTTAATTGCTAAGCATCCAACAGTAAAATGAGTCGGTCTTGAATTTACTTGTGATTTAATCATTCCATTATACGACTCTCTTTAACATAAAACTTCATTTTGAATGCAATTGTGAGTTCTTTGGTGCAATAAGTTAAGTTTCTATAAGCGTTCCATTGGTGCTATTCTTGGAATAGGGCTAAAAAGCATGTGTTAGTGACTATTAAAGGCTTACCAATATGCTTCTTCTTTTTTTCCCTTCTTGTGGTAGAAGCCGAATTACCAATGTGCTGCTTAACACTTTGTTTAATTTACATCTTGAAAATGATTTGTTAATTTAACAGTAAGTATAATCAGAATATTGTCATTGAAAGTAGAATACTATCCTTAGCCAAACATGGTGGGGGATGTCATATGGTGACATGGATTACTGTTCAATTTCTCTTTTTTCAAACTAAAAGGTTCTCTTTTTGTTTCATAAGCTTTCAGTTTACGTTTGTTGGGCCATATCCTACGGCGACATGGATTACAATTCAATTTCTCATTTTTCAAACTAGAGAAACTGAGTTCTCCTTTTGTTAATTACCTTTCAAGTTACACAGTGCGCATGCGAGAGCGTGTGTGGGGGTTTTTTGCTCTCTCTTTTCTGAATGTATCTGAAACTCACAGGTTTTCAGAGATCAAGAATTTCTGAAAGCAGCTATAGAGGCATCAGAGGTAGTGTGGAACCGCGGGTTGCTCAAGCGAGTCGGAATTTGCCACGGTATCAGCGGTAATACATATGTGTTCCTTTCACTCTACCAACTGACTGGAAACGTGCAATTCCTGTATAGGGCCAAAGCTTTTGCCTGTTTTCTGCTTGATCGAGCTCACAAGCTTGTAGCACAAGGAGAAATGCACGGAGGCGATCATCACTACTCACTGTTTGAAGGAATTGGAGGTATGGCTTATCTCTTTATGGACATGGTTGAACCTTTTCAAGCAAGATTCCCTGCTTATGACCTCTGAAAGTCGTCGTGTAATGGAAAGAAGTCCTTGTATATAAAGTTACCCTATCTTCTGTTCGAGTATGTGTGTGATTTTTTGTTGGCTGAAACTTTTTTCTAGTAATGTGTTGAGAAGTGAGAACTAGGCGTACAATGCCTTACATCTTTTCATGGGGCTGGAATTTGTGTACCTTGTTTGTTCAATGAGATCTTACCTGAAGGACAAAGCTTATAGAAAGGATTTAGTAATTGATATATTTTTTTTCCTTTTTTCATCGACTTTGTTACCGTTACTTTTTCTTTAAGAAGAGGACAATAACAGAATTTCTCTGAGACAATGGGATAACTAGTGGCTTGGTAGGTGAGGAGAACCTTCACTGGGTCATATTTGGTGCGTCTTACAAGTTAATTTCTCTCTCTTTATAGATTTTCAACCTGAGATTTGCCCAAAAATTTTAACGCGGAATCGATTTTTAAAATTTGATGTGGAATCGGTATTAGTTGATTTTGTTAACTCACCAAGGTGGAGTTTTTGTTGTTATGGTTCATTAGTCTTTAAAGCTTGACATCCCACATCAGTGGGAAACTCAAAGATTGCTCATAAAATAAGTCGTTCCCTTTAATTACATACAATAAACTCAAAACATATGATCCGAGAAAAAGTTGTATTAATTAAAACAAAACTAAAAATAGAACCTGTGGGCAATTGATTACATAACCACGAACCCCAATTCCAATGATGGCTATCACTATGGGCCGGGCCAAATGGGCCTGCCTGCCTTAGGCCCTCGCCTTTTTTATATGAGTCCGGCCCAGCCTTAGGCCCAAACTATAACTTGGATTCACTGGCCCGATTAGATTTTTTTCTTTTTAAAACCCAGGTAAAAAATTTCCGGCGGCTCGCCTAACGTTAGTCCTACGTGGGCTTTGTGTTAGTCTAAGTCTATTTTCGTTAATAATGCCGAGCTAGGCTGGTTTTGATTTTTTTTTAGCTTGAATTAACACCTCTAATTCCAACATATAAATTTTTTTATCCCACTGTTTGCTGCATGTGGGAGGACGTTGTTATAAAAAAAATGGTACATGAAGTGTCTATGCCTATAGCAGACTTTTTACTTTTGAAAAATCCTTTTCATCCCCATGGAGTTATAATCCTACAACTCATAAAACTATAGGCGTTGGTTAGTATGTAGTGTACTTTTTAGACTGAATACACAAGCTCAAAGAATGAAAGAATAAGAAAAAAAAAAGAGAGATTTGGTGGAAAAAGCAAAGGCAAAGAAAGTGTCTGAGAAAGAAAAGAAGAGTGAAAATAAGAAAAAGAACTGTTGTCAACAAAACAGAGGGGCTAAAAATATAGTCCTTTCATTTTAACCCCTTTTTTTTGGTTTGTCTTGTTCTACTGTTGTTGCATAAAAAAGGTTTCACACATGCTCATTGAGTCCGAAAGTCTGTTACAGAAAAGAAAGTTTAATCTCCAGTCAGATCCGTTTCCCATTCCATACAGGGTTGCAAACAAACTTTTAATCCAGTATTAAAGAAAAAGGGTTGCAAGTCTTAGAACCCTTAAAAGATAGAGTTGCAAGCTTTAGAACTCTAAAAATAAGATTGCAACTCATAGAATCTCAAAAAAATTGAGGTTGTAAGTTTATACAACCTTTTGAAAAAAAAAGTCATAAATTTTACAACTCTGAGTCTCAAAATTTGTTTGGGTGAATCTGATCACATGGTGCAGTCCACGGTATTAAAAAAATCAATTGATGCAGCCTAGGACTCATATTTGCATATCTGACTTTTAGAGGGCACTCTGTGACGTATATCCAGGTCTGACTTTAAAAGTGAAGCCCAAGAGATGATGAGAAATTAGAAATAGATATTTTCACATATCAAAAATGATAGAACCTGTAAAGGAAGTGCCCTTTATTTGCACAAGTTGTTCTGCGGTATGAAAAATTATGAGAAGTCAAAGATTAAAATAAAAAATAAGAAAAAACAATTAAGAAAAGGGGAAAGCCCACCAGTATTATGCTCCTCTGAAGCTATCTTATACACATAAGCTATCAAGAAGCACGAACTGCAATATATATATATATATATATGTGTGTGTGTGTGTGTGTATGTATATATATATAAGGAATATATATTCAGGTCATGCAATTGTCAAAAATGGTTCACTGTGCTCTACCGAGTATTGGCTGCCGTGGGGTAAATGAGAATGATGAGCATCAATATATACATAACACAAAGGAGAGTTTGACTCTTGTTTAAAATTTAAATTCCCCTGTTGCAACGAGAGAAGTGTAACAGACGCACTAAACAAGGGATGCAACAGTTTAGATCAATTGATTTGGTTTGATGAAGAAATTTAAAAAAAATTCAAGAAATTTGGAGAAAATATCAATCCAAAAATTTAAAGTCATCAAGTCGGGTTATAATGTAATGTTAGCCCAAAGAGATGAGTCCATTGCCTCATTAAACCACATGGTAACCCAAAATACAATTAAAATACTTATTTCAAGTCTTCAAAAAAATTCAATTTCTAAAAAAAAAAAAAGTACTTTTAATTCCTCTCACGGTCATATGGATTTTCCAAATGCAAAGAAAAAAAAAATCTCAAAATTTAAATTCTGAAAGTGCTTTCAGTTCCTCATAGAATCAGAGGAACTTTTTAAATTCAAATTTAACATCTTGAACTACGTTTGACTTGATTCTGCAAACGAATACGTAGGCAGTCTAATCGTAAATTAGAGGCAACTGTAAATCCAAATCATCTCCCAATTCTCAAGGCTTATAAAAATCCAATTCTAAACTCCTTGCAATTCCTCTTAGGGTCATACACCGATGAATTTTCTAAAAATAAAAATAAAAAATCACAAAAGTGTTAAACTGAGAACTACAAGTGGCTTGATCCCAGTTGGGATATGTAGGCAACTCAATAAAACAAACTCGTCAAGCTCAACGCCAATGCCAAATAAACCCAAATTTCTCCAATAATTACATGATTAAAATTTGTCATTTTTATTGGAATCAAAGCGTTTTCACTTGTATCAAGATATTGTTATTAAGAGATTATTATTATAATCTTGAATAGGTCAAACTTAAAATAATAAACTCCTACACTTTAACATTATAGCATAGGGGAAATTATGTTGTGTAAGATAACATTCAATTTAATTTATTTTAATACTTTTGCTTAACATCTTATTTTATATATATATATATATATATACACGTCGTCTACGGTACAACAACTGTATAAAAATGTTACCGTGTGTAAGGCACCAATCAAAAGTAGAGCATGTGTGTAAGTGGTGTCCGGCTTGATGTTGTCCATTGTTAGACAACTTGTTTGGGGAGAAACTGCTGGATGAGAGTGATGTTGTTGAAAATCTGATGGCTCTATCGTTGCTTCATCCTTTGTCTTCTTTCTTTTTTCTTCACTTTTCTTCTTTTTTCTTTTAAATATTTCACCTTTGAGAAAAAAAGTCGACAAATTTCTGCCCCTTTTTCCCGTCTTTTGGTTTTTCTTTTGATCAGATCAAAATGCTCAAATGCTGCACAGATTTTTTCCCTAGATCTGACACAAACACCAAGAAAATTGGTTATGGTCTAGTGGGCTCTAATCTGAAACAAAGAAAACAGATTAATAGAGAGCAAAGGGAGCAACAATTTGGCGGGAATTTTCTGAGTAACTGGGAAATCTGATATTATCCTTTCTTTTTGTTTCCGAATGTAATAATCTACTCATAATGATGACATAAAAGAAGTGTTAACTACATGAGAAAAGTAACAACCTGGTATAAAGGATGAGAACAGTGAACTAAAATTACAAGCTGAGCTTTCTCTTTTCAAAATTTTCATCATACAATAATAAACAGTTCTATATTAGGGGAAACCGGATAGCCATCTGACACTAGTTAACCTTTCTATTAGATACCCCTCAATATAGTTCAACCATTCAGACCAATCTGGATGGTGTTCATTGGAGTGAAGTCTTGACTCCACAACTTTTAGGTGAAGGACTGTAGACACCCGACATATATATATATATATATGTATGTATGCATGTATATGTATATTTGTGTGCTTTCACTTATCGAGACTAGAAGTTGGCGTGACAATTTGCAAATTTCTTTGCCACAACTGACTGTAGAAGGATTCTCTAGCTTATTAGATTAGAGATTTTAAATGTCACTCAACAATAGAAGGGGTTGTGATCTTGGAGTAACTAAAATATGCAAGCATTTTTAGCATATGCCACGGAGTACATGTTATTAAAACTTCAACACATTGACAACAAACTCTCTCGTGTACCTCATGCCTAAGATACAAACTTATTTCATTATGATTAATTTGGTTTGTCAAACCGTAAAATGTATCACTCATCAGGCACCATGTTTGCCAAGGAAAGCGATGAGGAGCTGATTGACCTGCTCCGGAAGTTGTTCGTGCATGAAATGACTTCCTTCTTCAAGGCGTGTAATGTCCAAATCGGGGACAAAGTTCTTCACGGCCCCAGTTTTTATGTATTCTTCCATCCCCGAAAACTTCAAGAAATAGTCCTTCTCGCCCACGATTCGTAGGGCTGGAGCTGTGACTTTCGGATTAGTTATACCAATATCAATTGAGCTACACCTGCCATTAATGGAATAACCGGTAAGTCGACAGGGTATGGAGATATCGACACTGGTTTTATGGTTTTTCTTAAAGCAAGGATTTATAAAGTGTCACTATTAAAAAAGGAAGTATAATAGTAATTACAAAATGACCACCTAGAGAATCACTTGAAGATATTGCTTGTGTGTGTAAATTTACCTGTATGGAACCTGCAATGGAAAGCGAAATCCTGACTTCTCATACAGGGAAGCATAGATTGAGAGATCTTGCTCGGAAAACCAAGGTGGTAGTGGAGTAGATGGGTCGAACAAATCCATGATTTCCTGATCATCACCGGCTATAGGAATCTCACTTCTTGAGAAGAGAGTATAGATGTTTCTTACGACTGTCTTTACATCAAAGCGGCCAAAATCTTCTTCTGCTCGCCCTGGCTCCTGATCATAGATCAGAATGAAACTTAGCTTTATAACTAGAGAGAACTGAGAAATTTGGAAACAGGTAAAGTAGACTAAAGAGAACACAAATATTTTGAGAAATGAAAATAGATACATAATCAATACCTGCCACCTTGTGATGTGGAAGCCCTTGGGAAGAAGATGGCTTTGGATTATAGAGGGACCTGGTAGAATGAAAGGAATGCCTAGTGCTATGACTCCCGACACCCTTTCTGGATAAACAGCGGATACAAGGTATGCTGCTACAGCGCCAAAATCCTTTCCAACAGGAAAAGCCTATTTCACGAAGACATGGCGAAAGAATCGGATTTGTAAAGGCTATCAATTTGTGTTCATTTTTAATACATTCAGATTCATGATTTTGAAAGTACTGCAAATATTCTTTTCATCTTCTAACTTAAGTGGCAACTTTTCCATGGAGCTGCTAGTGCTATGTACATTATATCATATGATATATGCCAAAACTCCGATTTCTCACAAATTGGTCTGTAGCTCCAAGCACATCCAAGACTCAAAACAAGAAAGCAAAATTAGAGAAGGAAAGAAGGAGAACACACGATGGTTTTTACACGGTTTGGCTGATAAAGTGACCTTGATCCACGAACCAACAGATTCAAAGGTTATTCTCATTTCAATGATCTAGGAGTCTCACGGTACAACGAGCAAGTACGTTTTTTATCTAGTTCTTTGTGGCTTTATATCATATAATTTTTAGTATGTATTCTGTTTTACTCTGAAACTGCCTTGACGAGCTAACATAGTTATAACCCCGCACAATAAGTTATGCCATAAAACTTACTTATAAACACAATTCACGTTGACGCTCAGAGCCTAATTGAGTCTCTAGCCAAAGTTTTCTGCAAGATCATATAGCGAGTTACCTTCTTCAGGTTAATTATGATTTACTTCCTGCTTCAAAATACTTCCTGCTTTCATGTATCATTTAGACTTGTTAATCTGCTTTCCCTTGATACAATACTCACAAGTGCTAAAATCAATAAATCTAAAGTACTAAGTGTTTGATCATTTACTAATATTTTAATTCTCTCTATGGATATATATTCTGATCTCCAGTGCTATAATATAGAGGAATCTTCATTCATAACACATTGTTTTATACCAATGTGAACATACATAGCATTATAAGCAGTGTCATTTTACAAATTAACCAAGAAAAGATCATTAGACTATATAGCATTCCAAAGATCAGATTTATAAAACAAACTAAACAATGTTTCTGAAAAGTTAAAGGAATAACCCAAAAGTACAAGTTTTAAAACTGAAATTAAATTCTTAGAATAACTAGGAATGTTAAAAGTCTTTTTCCAAATTTAAAACAAAACCACTGTTTAAAATTAAAGTGCATGTTCCAACTGCCTCCACATGTGAACGTATCTTATTTCTTGAATAGATATTTTGTTCACTTCCCACTAGCAATCTTAGGTTTCGTATACCCTATAAGGTATTCAAAATATGGATTATAGAAACAAAATCAATTCACCATGTGTTACGATTAACATCAACCATATTAGATTTATAACAAATAAACAAGGCTGGATTAAAATTCTTCTCAAGTTGTTGCTGAAATTTGGTGCAATTCTTCCTTATATGTTTGTTCGTTTTATAGAAGAAGCATTTGGATTCCTTTTTAATTCCACCTTCGGGTACCTTTCCCCCTTTTCTTGGCTTGTTTCTAATTCTTTCCTTGTGTTGCCATTATGCGCTCTCACCCAATTCCATTGTCAGTCTCCTATCCTTTTGAATACACATGGCCAAAAGTTCATTAATTGATCACTTATCTCTATGTGTGTTATAAGATATTTTGAAATGTCCATATTGTTGTAGAAGAGTGTTTAATAAATATTGCATAAGTAAATATTTCGACATATCAACCTCAAGTGTCTTAAATTGAGCCACAATGTCCCTTTATCTCCTTGATGTGTTCACACACACCTCTAACACCAGTGAGGCTTAAGGATGTAAATTTTGGTCTTTATGAACATCATACTGAGGCAGTTAGATCATTCCTATCAGTCATAAAGAGCCTTTTCTTTTGAAGTACTGGTATTATTAATGGTAGGTTCATCTTTCCTAATAGTCTAATCAATGTCCATCCATCCAAGATGAAGAAGAATTCTCTCCTTCTATATTTTATAGTTGTCCTTTTTAATTTGAGAATTTCACATTTAATATTAGAATAATTCGCATGTAGCAGGGCTATATAAACTTAAAATACATGTTTATGTTAAATAATATTTGAGACTATTAAACATACATCATGTTTTACTAATGTAAATCAAATTCTAAAATTATGAATCTAGCGATATAAACTTGGTTGTGGAATAAAGTTTTAATTCAATTAGATCTATTTATCTTTATGATCAACTATCAAATTATGTTCCTTTTCTTAATTCCTGTGGGAAAATTAAAAAATATAATCCAATATTCTATTCTAATTAATCATACTAATATAATAAAAATTCATGTGGGATAAAATTTATATCAATTGTGATTAATTACAATAAATGATATTTTTCCTATATGTGATCTTAAACTACTTAATATATGATTTTATGAAACACCCGTTATTTTAACGGGTATGATTTTGTAAAAATCATATGAATAAAAATGTTACTTTAGCATTTTTACTAAGTCTTCACAGTAAATATTTTAAATCTACCTATCACTCATTTCTACCAACCTTGTCCCGCAGCATTAATGCTTAATTAAGTAGCCTCAACTACTTACAGACATAGAATTAATTCACTTCAACTACCAGGAGACATTGATATATTTTCTCAACCACCTTTTTAATGCCTCCTTCATCTTCTTCTACAACTTGCCCCATTTGTCCCCTCAATTATGTTGACATTATTTGCTAAAAGTCTTCATGGGAGACATGATAATATTTTCTTTTAATGCTCATTTAATTCTATCCCGC
>CAMOHE010029455.1:0-16001 GCA_946598075.1 Artocarpus hirsutus | reverse complement strand
CCCGATCTAACACATCGTCACCTATGACAACGTGCCAATGTTTCTATTCACGGAGTCCACCTCCGATGGTCAAGACAAACCATCTCCTAATAGGAATATAGACAATATAACAATCTTCACATGAATAAAGCGCTCAACTTTATTCCATCGATTGTAGATCTTATGTTTTTAGACCATCACCTTAAGAATCGTGTCTTCTGCATAATCTGTCCATCATATGCCCAATTCTTAAAGGTTTAGACCGACAGTCTCAGACTATTGTTTGCTTATCATACAGTCAACAAATATGAACGTAAAGAGGACAAAATTTGGTATATATAAATAATAAATGAATTCTTTATTGATAAAAATGTCTTCAAAAACTCATTATATTTTTACTCCTTAGGGCATACATGTCTAACATATATGTTGGCATGAAGCTGGTGAAAGGAAGTTTATGGAAAGCATCGACAAAGACAAGACTGACTTTGTCAATGAAACCTTTGAGATGATAAAGTTAATAAGGAAGAGAATAGAGACCACTCAAAGCCGTCAGAAGAGTTATACTGATAAAAGAAGAAGACCCTTAGAATCGCTGTAGGTGAATCTGTATTTTTAAAAGTTGCACTAATGAAACGAGTTATGAGTTTGGAAAGAATGGCAAGTTGAATCTACGATTCATCGGACCTTACGAAATAATGAAGCGGATAGGTAAAGTAGCATATCAACTACGATTGCAATCAAAGATGTCAACAATACACGATGTATTTCACGTTTCAATGCTCAAGAAATATGTTCCAGACCCTACGCATGTGATTGTGCCACAAGTGATAGAGACATGAGATGACTTAAGTTATGAAGAAAAGCCAGAGGAGATACTTGATTGCAAAACCAAGACCTTGAGGAATAAAGAAATTCCTTTGGTGAATGTGCTATGGCGAAATCACCTAGTTGAAGAAGCCACATGGGAACGTGAAGATGACAAGAGAATTAAGTATCCGTAATTGTTTTGAGTTTCGAGGACAAAACTCTAATAAGGTGGGGAGAATTGTAACACCTGCCGATTTCCATGTAACAATTTCTATCAAAATAGTGACGACGTTAAGAAATTTTTTTATCAATATGTGTTATGATATATGATATAATGGTGCTAACCATTTTATTTTAAGTGATATGACATGTGATGGTCACGTGGAATCGATATGCTCAAGTGTTATGTTATTAATGTTGTGTGTTTAATAATGATTTTGTGATAATTTAATACTTTGATGAATTATAGTATGTTAAGGCAGATCGGCATGTCGGATCATTTAGTTCGGCAGGCCAAAATGACCCTCACTAAACGACAGGCCGATGAATATAGTCGGCAGGCCAAACCTCAAACTTGCGATAGTCCAAACTGAGTGATCGGCAGGCCAAAGACTGCTAACGAACAATCAGCAGAAATTACCCAAATTTGTGACGATGATGATTGGATGTAATTGGATAATGATTGTTGATTGATTGGCAGAATTTTGGCTTAATTTCCTCATTTTAGGGAATGAAGCATTTGACTTTTGATTGATTAGGATTAATTGACATGGTTTCCTCTTTTAAATTTTTGAAATATAGTAAGTGGAGCAAAATCATTGATTTTTCCTTAATTTCCTCCTTTCTCCACGTGATTTTGGCTCAATTTTAATCAACAAATTTCTGATAATAATAGAAAGAAAAGCATCCTCTTGTACGTTACTCTCATTTTCCTTCATGATAATTTTTCTCTTTCTCTCTCTCTCATCTTTTCTCTCTCTCTTCATCACGTGTTTCTTCTTCTTCTCCCTCTCAAAATTCCCTGTTATTATTTGAGTAAAATATAGAAATTTTTGGGCGAATTCAAAAGAAGATTGAAGAAAATCATTTTGAGGTAAGGGTTCATTTTTTTGGTATTTCTTCTCCTTAATATGACTACTATATATTTCTTTACAAAGTTCGTTTTGCTCTGAATTTTTAATATGTTATTCATGTATGTGCTATGTGTTAACCCTTAAAATTTCACCTCAATTGGATTTTTCTATGTTTAGATATGAATTTTCTTTTCTTTGCCACTCATAGAAAAGTATGGCTATCTGGTGATGTTGCACGAAAATATGGTTTTAGTTCATAATGCTAATGAATGATATTTTGTACGAAATTGGTAGAAAAGTTCATGTATGTATTAAGTGTGGAATCAGAAAGTCTCATGGTAAAATAGTAAACATTTTATGCGTTATTGAATTTTCATTAAGGTTAGGTTTTTTTTTTTTTTGTGGTTGTTTAATCAATAAGTTATTAATGTATTGTCTATGTGATCTCTTTGTATGTCTAAATGAGTTTATTTGCTAATGAAACTTTTTATGGTACTGTGTTTATGTGTTTTTTTAAGGTTGTCATATGAATTTTAGAGTCATAGTAATTTTATTCAATTTATTGGATTATGTTAAATGTATGAAACTCACTGCTTAATATGATAGAAGATATTCTGTTCCTGTTGTTCCACGAACGCTTTTAAATAGTATGGAATTTATTTAAAGGTGATTTTTGGATATGTTTAAGTTTTTGATGTCTAATGCATGTAGGATTTTTATGGAATTATTTTGAGATGTTAATAATTTATTTTATGGATGTAAGTATGGATTGCTCACTGTGTTATTGCTACTGGTAGATTTTGTATAGTATGATATGTGATTTATTTAAATTATTAAATGAAATTTTTATGACTAATGAAAAATCATGATATTATATTACATGTCAACATTGTCCCTGCCAAGTTTGGTACTCAAATTGTGTATAAATTAAGTTAATGAGCTAAGATTTCATAAGGGTCAGAAAATAATTGTGATTTATAGTTTTATTCTAATGATTTGTGGTTTTGGAAGCATGTTATAATTTATGTTTGAAGAGATGAATGTATGTGTGATGTTATAGGAAGTGGATGTTATGTTTTAATTACCATTTTTAATGAATGTATGACATGAACACAATATGACGTGAGTACATCAAGACTGCGGCGTCGTCACCTATAAATTAAGGTTAAGTGAGCTTATTGAGGTAAGTACATTCTCACCTACAACATGATGAGTTTATGAAAAGTTTGAAATCTATGTTCATAATGGTTTTATGATGATTTCTAATGATGATTATACATGAAGTATATTATGGAAGTTTTTAAGGCATGAAAGTTTATGCATGTTTTGATGATAATGTTTTTCAAAGCATGAAAGTATAAATATGTATATATGTATCAACTAAATAAGTGTTGCACACCCAATGATATGTTAGGTTATGATATGATATGATATGATGTCATGTTTGGTTTGGGATTAGCTACCCCTCTCCTCTCATGACGGCGCATCTATGATGATGATGTTTAGGTGCAACACTTGGGCCTTTAAGATAAAATGAACAAAGTTTTAACATGGACAATGTAATGAAAGATATGTTCCTTATGAAAATGTGCCTAGTGCACCATTATAATGATGATGATGATGATGTTCATAAAATGTTTTAAGTTGTGAGATTTAAATATACTTACTAAGCATTAACTTATTCAATTTTAGATCATGTTGCAGATAAAGGTAAGAGAGTTATGGAATAGGTGGAGGACACTGACGGGCGTGTGAGATAAGGACGATGATTGCAAACAAAAAATTCCAAGGATGAAGTTCCCTTTTTAAAATTTTTGAACTATGTTTTATAATTTTTAGAGCATGTTTATTTGGACTTTTAAGATTTAAACTATGACATTTTAACTTTATAGATTTATCATTTACCTTCTGTCTTTGAAACTTTAAGACTTGTTTTAAAACAAATTTTTTTTTACAGTTCGACCTGCTGACCATTACTGGTCAGACTGCCAAAGAATTTAATAGGCCTTTCGATTGCCAAGTATTGGCTTGCCGATCCTGTTGATTTTAAAGCCCCGTTTTGCAGAGCCTCGAGCGGCCTACCGAAGGTTGACCTTCGACCTGCCAGACAACTTCGGACTGCCAAATCCACGAGTTCGGCCTGCCAAACTGTGTATGTAGATTTTAAAGATGTTTTTAAAAGTTTATTCAATTTGATTTGGTATTTTATAAACTATTTAAAGAATATTTATTAATGAGTAATATATTATATATTGATGTATATATATATAAAAAATGCATGGATCCTGGGTTATGTTTTCAAATTACCTTTTAATCAAATAGTTTATCTTATGAATAAAAGTATTACGAAACGAATGTAACGACATTTGTGACGTCCGTAAAAGGGGGCGTTACAGTAACAATCTACAAGAGCATTATAACAACCAGTGCATCCTTAAGATTACGTCATAGGTACTCATGAGGATTACAATCAAATCACTCCTCAAAATCTCACCCTCAATCATTATCTTACAGGATTTGCACACACTATTGACATACACTCGCCCCAAGTGTAAGGTAATTATCAAGGGTTCATCAAATTCCTCTATTTCTAATCCCATGGCATTTACAAATGAATTCAAAATGAGAGAATGCGTGACACCAATACCAAACAATACATGATCTAGAGACTGTGAAACAATAATCATACCATTTACTACCGCATTATTGGTCTAGGCGTTAGAGTTTCCTATGGTCATGGTATGGACTTGAGCTGAAGTCTTTCCTTTTCCTCTATTAGCATTGCTAAGTCCAAGGTTATTGGTTGATACTGCTGTGGTGGAGGAGACTACACACTCACTACACTAGGTGCTCTATATTGTGGAATGTTCCTCTAGAAATTTGGCGGCTAATAACCTTGTGTTAGATAGAGCATCTATTGAGGGGTAAACTGGTGAGACTACGTTTGAGGGATTTGCTGAGGTTAAGCAAAAGACTGACCTTGAGACTGATGGCTTGTGCCCTCTCCAGCTTGGGATCTTGTCGGGCATTCCTTATCGGGCAGTTTCTCTTGATGTGTCCTGATTGTTGGCAGTAATGACAATGGAAGTTGTACGGATTGCCTTATCCACTACCTGAAGAACTGCTACTTCCATTGTTGGAATCACCAAGCTGAATCTTCACTTGAGCCTAATGGTTGTTATTGCCTCCCCTGTTGTCCCTTCGGGGCCCTCCTGAAGTCCTTACTCTGTTCTTGTGGTAGGTAACATTGTCGTTTTCTACTGACAAAGCTGACGACACCAACTCACTATAATTCCAGAGTTGTAAGGCAACTAGTTGTTGTCGGATGGATGCTTTAAGCCCTTCTTGAAACTTGATACACTATTCTTGCTCAAAAGCCACCACAGATAGAGCAAATCTGGCCAACTCAGTGAACTTTGCTTTGTATTCCCGGACTGTCATGTCGCCCTGTTCTAACTGATAGAATTCAACAATCTTTTGATCTTTGTATCCTTGCAGAAAATAGCATTTGTAGAATAATTCTTCAAATCTCTCTCAAAAGATGTTCTCATTATTTTCCTTGGGCTTGGCTTGATTTGTAACGCCCCTTTACAGACATCACAGGAATTGTTAACTTTCATCGTTATCTCTTATTTATTTGATGAAAAGACCTAAACTTGTAACTATTATCTAATTATTATCCTAGGATTTTTAGTGTAAATTTTTTTTATTTAATATTACCATGTGAACATGTGGATTTAAATTTTTGAATTATTTTATTAAACAATTGAATTATTTCTAAGTATGAATTACCAGTACTATTTAGGATTGCATCTTTCAAATAAAAGCAATACTTACTTACCTTAAATTGTTTTCCTCTTTGGTTAGCCCGGTGAAATACCCACGGTCTTTGACTAACCGACTACCTGCGAAAATTGTTAGTTCATAATAAATATAAAATATTAAGGTAAATTACAATCTATAAATTATTACAAAAAAAGTCCATAACAATATCTCATAACATGTGGGATTAAATTTAAACATAGCAATATTAACGTTCTATTTTGTGTCATAATTCTGTGATTCAACACCACCATCCTTGCATACATATTTGTCCATCCATCCTCTATCCATAGCTATAGTCTTACCCTTATCTACAACATGATTAACTTATGTAAGTGTTAAGCTAGTAAGTACATTATGCAATCTCACAAAACATTACAACAGCGTTAACCATAGCATGAATCATTTCATCTTTGAAATAGTCATCATAGTCAATATGGCATGCTTTGTAAGAACATATCTTTCTTTTTTCCTTTTTCCATATTAAAAACATTCATTTTAATCTTTACGACCCTGGTGTTGCACCATTAACATCATTAGGGCACACCGTCAAGAGAGGAGAGGGGTAGCTAATCCCAAACTTAACATGACAAGTCCACCTTGTGGGACAAACATCATTATCATCATCATCATCATCATCATCATTGGGTGTGCAATGCCTTAATTAGGTGATACATATATGTATGTGCATATATATATATATTTTTGTGAAAATGTCATATGCATCATGAAATGATGATGTAAACATCTGTAAAAAGACTTTCTTCACAACCATGGTAAAATGAGTCTTTTGAATGAGAAATACATAAACATTAACAACATAATAAAACATAACATTTCTTGAAACTTTGCACAATTCCTAATCATGTTGCAGGTGAAAATATACTTTCTTGAGTTGTAGAAATTCTTACTCAACCTCTTGCAAGTGGATGTTTCCTTTCTATTTCCAACTACTCAAGTGCCTCAAACATCTTTAAGTTTATAACATGGTAATAAAAGAAATATTCTCGGTATAAGAATAGACTCAAAATATCATATTCAACATCATTATAACAAGCAATTCCATGCTTGATCAACTAAACTAACTTATCTTATTATCACAATTAAGATATGTGCATAATCTTAACCTAGCAGCCAATACTCTACGATTTTTATAAAATCATAGAAAATTTCAATAGCTTTCAAATTTTTATACAATGTTCCTAACATACATATATATCACCAAAAAAATTTTCTTAGCATTCAAATTAGTCTACGTGCCATTTCTATATTTTTCAATACACAACTTGATATTTTTCAATACACAACTTGGTTTCTAGACCAGTAACCTAAATAGCCAGCAATCCATGAATTTTTAAAAATCATATAAAATTTGAAATGACTTGAAATTTTTCCCACATATTTTGAGATCTCTAAGGATCACCAATTAATTACATCACAATTGAACCACTTTAAGTCGTTCTTTTACATACCACAATTCATACCTCTGTTGCTAGAATTTTGGTTTAGGGAGGAACAATCAATAGATTTTGGAAAAATCATCAAAATTCCAATGGCTTTGAAATTTTTGCAAGACATACTCAAAATTCATATAAACCTACCACCAAAATTAATTTCATCAAGTTTGAGCACATATAAGTATTTTTCTTATATTTTAGATATAACAGCAATAATCTGCCACTATGAACAAAATACGGGCAGTCAATAGTCATTGAATTTTACAAAATCACACAAAATTTCAATTGATCTAAAATTTTAGCATAGCATTCTTAACATCTTAACATAGTACCAAAAAAAATTTCATTACGTTTGAATCATTCTAAGTATTTTCCAACTATGCCAACTTTTACAAAAACATTGCAGTAAAATTATAGTAACAATGAGTTGTATTTATTCTACAATTTATTTCTCCAATTTTAACATTCGCATGTAGTTGAAAATTTGTAATCATAAACTAGACATATAAATGAGTATTCACAAATTTTCTAGCATTAAACACATCCTATAACATCATCAAACAAATCATCACATTTAAACGCAGTTTAAAGACCGTAACAACAACATTTAGTACAAATTCTCAAACAAATCAAAAATAGCTTATATGAATCCAAAGTTTTTATGAGAGATGCCTAACATATAGGTATACAATGCCCAAAAGAAATTTTCTTAAAATCTCATGTCAATTCTTCTTGAAAAATCCCAAAATACGGGTTTTCACCTAAAAATGTGATTAAAATAATTATTCATAAATATTTTGTTTCTTAAACAAAATCAACCTTTAAATCACATAAGATCATTCCCATAAATACCACAATATCATATAAAAATTTGGCATAAAAATAGATAGAAAATCGACCTTAAAACATGGTCAAGAACTCTGTTCTGACCTGACGATGGTTTCGATAAAACACACCTAACTCATCCGTTTAACTTTCGATTTTGAAAGAATGCTTTGGGCTTAACTTAGAGGTATGTCAGAGTGTTAAGAGTGAGAGTTTAGAGGCATGCGAAGGGTGGCATAAGTTGGTTGGAGGTGTGCCCATGTGTGTTATATCTTGGAGGAGGAAAGAAAGGTTTGAGAGAGGAAGAGATAAAGTCTTGAATCTTGTGATTATGGGCTATAGAGGATGTTTCGTAAGGCTGAGTTGTTAAAGAGAAACAACCAAAAATAGAGGAATGGGTCGGTGGTCTCCAAGTGGGAATAATGGCTTGTCGGGAGAAAAGGAAAGAAAAGAAAAAGGAAAGAGCAAGTTGATCATCTGAGACAGAGGAATTTAAAATCAATTGTTGGGATACAAAGTATGTGGAAATGATGTCTAGCATAGAGCACATGGAAGAGAGGAAGCATGGACGATGGTAAAGTCATGGGGTGAAAGGATGTTGTTGGGGAATATTATGGTGGCAATGTAGAATCACATAGGTTCATTTTCTTTTGTCAGAATTATTTTAAACATGGTTAATGGTGTTTTTGATGACTTTTAACATGGAAAGTTAAAGAGAAATGATCGAAATTGATTTTTGGAGTGAAATGGTTGGTTTCTGCAACTCTGGACGTGGAAAGGAGGCAATCCAAATGACGTGTCATTTTGGATTTTTTTATTTTTGTTATTATTATTATTATTATTATTATTTGCAAATCAGCCGTGCAAAAATGACATGTCGTTTTTGGGTGGCACTCCCACAACAACATACCGTTTTGGGATTTTTTTTTAAAAAAAATTGAAAATGTATAAATGTTTCCAAAATTGGACAAAAAGACTTCTAAAGTCAAAATAATTCCTAAAATAAAAAAAATAAATCTCCCAAACATTTAAAAACGGAAAACATTTTATTCAAACAGATCAAAATCCAAATGAATCATCAAAATAGAACATTCTTAAGACAAGAAGTCTCAATAATCATTCATTAGGCACTGCAAAATTGGAATGTCCTAGTCCATCCACTACAAATAAAGTCGTTAGCTCATAATAAATTTCATAATCATAGATTTCACACTAAAATTTTCACACAAAAATATGCTTCTAAGTCATGATTTCATTCGTGTGATACATAAAATCGTCAAATGTTACATAACATCAGTTAAAGAAAACGGCGAGTGTTACAACCCTCCCTTCCTTATAAAAGTTTTGTCCTCGAAACATAGAATTATTGAGGGTACTTGATTCTTATTTGTTCTTCTCATTCTCATGTAACCTCTTCTACTTTGTGGTTAAGCCAAAGGGTCTTAACCAATGCGATCTCTTTATTCCTTATGGTCTTGGTTCTGCGGTCTAGAATCTTAAACCAACTTCCCCTTATAGCTAAGATATTCTCGTATCTTAAGGGCTTGAGGCTTGATTACATGAGTGGAATTCAGGATGTACTCCTTTAGTATTGAGACATGAAGGGCATTGTAGATATAGATGATAAGTTTAACAGTAGATATAGATGATAAGTTTAACAGTAAATTCAGTTCATAAAGCTATAGTTGCGTCATTGCACCACTTATTTCTATTAGTGTGACGTACTCATTAATATGAAAACTTATACTCCTAATATCTGTGTATATATATATATATATATTTATATATTTAAGATTTTGAGTTTCAAAGCTCAATTCAAGCTATTTCATCAAAACCCAAGGCTTGATAATTGTACAAGAATATAAAATATCATGCTAAAACACATATAAATCCTTTTTTTTAACGCTTAACATAATCTAAGAAAAATTAGTACTTTTTTTTTTAACTAAGTCAAGAACTTATTCATAATAAAGATGTAAATATATGAAGCTTCAAAAACATAGTGTAATCATTCATAAATATCAAAAACATTTTTTTAAAAATTTTTTTGTTTTCAAGAAATAGTCGTCCTGACTCTACGATGAAGTTTAGTTCCATATCAAAGTCTAAAAATTTTAAAAAACCATCATAAAAACCATTTACATTTAAGAGACCCAATGGTTTGGAGTGAAGACCCAATAATTTCCCATTAGCAACTACGAATATCTCCTCAACGGTGCTTAAACCACTCGATAATGCTATAAAAGCGTCAGACTTCTTGATCATGGTTTTAATATGCCCAAGGGTGTCCAAAACTTCTTGTTCCTTACCTATGGGTTTCCCACACAGGTTCCCTTTAGCTAAGAGACAAGGGATAATCCATATGACTTTGACACCATTAGACTTAGCTGCTATCGCTACACTCCCCATTAATCCTAAACTTCCACCCCTATAAATCAAGTTAATCTTTCTATGTGCTAATTTTGGTCCTAAGTGTTTTCTGACTTCAAGGTAGACTTTATCTTTCCCAGGGCTAGAACCATAAAAGACACAAAAATTTCTTATTTTTCTCTATGAATAGGTGGTAGACATGTTTGGTTTGTATGACTGGTTGACTCTCTTTTTTTTTAAGCCACTCTATCTAAACCCTGAGTCTTGAATGGGATTTTAAAGATGATGAAAACATAAAAGGGACTAAAGAGGCAGACAAGTAGGTAATGAACAGTTAATCTAAACATCTAAGTAAAATATTGAGCAGGTAAGAAGATGCGAAAAAGACATAGACAAGTTATAGAAAGTTAGGTCGACTTTTGAAAAGTGAGTCTCAAGTTGTAAAACTTTTGACAATTGAACAAGATTTGATAAAAGATATCCTAACATAACTGTATACTTTTTGACAAATGTACACTGAAAATAAATAATTAATATAACCGACAAACTGCTGTAGGACTTTTGAAAGACAAGGCACGAATTTTGAAAAGTCTAGATAGAGAATCGATATGGTTGACAAACTACTGTAGAACTTTTAAAAGATAAGACAAGAATATTAAAAGTCTAGATAAGTTTTGAAAATTCAAAGACGCTACAGTGCAAACATGTGATGTACCTAACAAGATCTCTCTCTCTTTTTTTTTTTTTTTTTTTGAAAATAATAAAATAAGGAGTATAATTATTCAACACTTGCTGTGACAATTTCAAACTGAACAACACATATTCTAAATTCAAAACATTTTTCTTTACAGGACGAGGAACACATATTTTTAAACATCTACGGTAACAATTTCAGACAAACAAACACTTAGATGAACTCTAAAGGGCAAGAATTTATTCTCCATCAAATTTTCTTATGATCTAAGAAACAGGGTCTCAAATTACCATGCTCCTGAGGCGTTGTCTTTCTATATGAAATTTGGGCCCGAGCTTAAAAATTGCACATTAGACATATCCACTTGGATGGTTCTAAAGAGAAGCATGGAGTTCATCCAAGTTCTCCTTTGAAAGTCCGTTCTTACAAAAATTTATTTCATCCTCTCTATTTATTGACACATATCCAAGCGAAGTACACTTACCATTACAATTTTGTCGCCCATATTTTTTACTTGTGACTGCAATGGCATGGGCCCTTCTTTTTATCGCACTACAACTAGTGCCTGTACTTGGTAGACCAATGTTCTAGTCGAAGTTACTCGGACGAATCTTCCCCTCTATCAGCATCCTCACATCATTAGGGATGCCAAAACGTATGAGGATCCATAATCGAGTGATTCTCTTCTTGTATTTCTTCCTGATAACTTTCTGAGAAAGTGATGGAAAGTACTTTCTCAAATGTTGGTACTTTGGATCCATGATAAGAAGAAAAAAAGATAAAGAGGAAAGGAAAAATAATCGAGGTAGAAGTTGGTGAATTCTAGAAAATGTTTTAGAGAGAGAAGAAGGAAACCTATAGAGAAGGAAGAGGACTTGAGAGTTGGAGAGAGAGTGAAAAATTTAGAGAGAGAGTAAGCTAAGAGAAATGAGCTGTTATGCACAGTAACCATATAAATAGACAAAGAATGGGGCACTATGCTGGACACATGTGAAGGCCAAGTGCGAGAGATTAACCAAGTTGGGTCAAACTTTGAACTTGGCCCAAACATTTTGGGCTGGAATATGTCTGGCCAAATTGAACTTGGTCCAAATATTTTGAGCTAGAATAGGTTCGACTAAAATTTAAGCTCGGCCCAAACATTTTGGACCAGAATAGGTCCATTTTTTTGGGCCTTAATATTTCGGGCGCAGTTAAACAACAAGCATAAATTAGAAGCCCAATTCTGAAAGCTGGTCAGTGGGGTCTACTTCACTCACTTTGACCGTTCAAAGTTGCTTCTTATTGGTACATTGTAGATTAGGGACTTAGGAACATAGTCCCAATTCAAAACGAAATTAGCATCTCACTAGCATATTCAAATAGAAAATATGTCCATTAGCATCTAAATATCATAAAATCTACTTACTTGGAGGATTTAGAGTAGACGTACGGCAATGTGTGTTAGAAACAAAAACCGCTCTGATACCATAATTGTAAAGGCCCCTTATGGATGCCACAGGAACCGTTAACTTTCATCATTATCTCTTATTTATTTGATGAGAAGACCTAAACTTATATGTATTGTCTAATTATTATTCCAGGATTTTTTGTGTAAATTTTTTTATTTAACATTACCATGTGAACATGTGGATTTAAATTTTGAATTATTTTATTAAACAATTGAATTATTTTTAAGTACGAATTACTAGTACTATTCAAGATCGCTTCTTTCAAATAAAAGCAATACTTACTTACCGTAAATTATTTTCTCCTCAGCTAGCCCGACAAAATATCCAAGGTATTCGGCTAACAGACTATCAGTGGAAATAGTTAGTTCATAATAAATATAAAATATTAAGAAAATTACAATTTATAAATTATTACAAACCAAAGTCCATAACAATATCCATAACATGTGGGATTAAATTTAAACATAGCAATATTAACGTTCTATTTTGTGCCATAATTCTGTGATCCAACACTACCATCCTTGCACACACATCTGTCTATCCATCCTCCATCTATAGCTATTTTCCGTAACAAGATTAACTTATGTAGATAAACTTATGTAAGTATTAAGCTTAGTAAGTAAATTATGCAATCTTACAAAACATTAAAACAACAATAACCATAGCATGAATCATTTCATCTTTGAAATAGTCATCATAGTGCAAATTGTTGGGTTTGGTGCCCTAAAAGCTGTAACATTGTATATATTGTTAATAAATAAATAAAGTGACATTTGTTAGTATTTTGGTTGATATATGTGTTATGAATACATTTATAGACATTAAGAAAATTCCATGATTATTTATGTGACTATAAATTTAGCATATAAGTGTTATATGTTTAGGGATAAAATTTATAGATAATAATCTAAATAGTCCGTAATAATTAATTAAAGTTTGAGATCTTTAATTAAACATTACAAGTACGATTCAATCTCATTTAGAATGAAATAGTCGTTATTCAGACTATTAATGTAGAGACATTAGATTGGAGGTACTTTATATAATGAGATTATATAGGACTAGACTAGATAAATTATGAATCTCTAATAATCATCTGTTACAAATAGAGTATTCAAATTTATTACTATGATGATCATATATTTGACAGTCTTACTCTTGAGTATTTATTAGACTCCTATTTATGACATTATGTTTTTTGACTTGCATAGTAAGATTTGTCTAAGCACAAATCATAACTTACCATCTTGGAAATATAATGTAATAAATGGCTGGGAATAATATTATATAGATATGGAATCCATTCCTTCCTTATGGAAGTTAGAAAAATAGTTCTCTTGAGTGATAATTCAAGGTTTGAATAGCAAGAGCGCTCGTTCATAATAAGATTATGAATTAACTGTTCATTAGGAAATTATTGGAACTCAAGGATAAAGATATAATAAGAGAGGTAAACAAAAAATTGAACCTAGCTCTTATTATGAACTATTTATGGAGGACTGACTTATATGTAATGATTATATCAATGGATTACTCGTTAATTTTCTTGAGTAATTTTACTACAACTTCAAGAGTTCAGTTTCAGGTTTTTAGTGGAGTAACACTAAAACTAATAAATTTGGCACATTAATTAAAGAGTTTGATTAATTGTCAAATTTATTGGAGCTTAGGTTATAGGTCCATAGGTCCCCAATGTCACCTCTGTAACACTATATTGGATTTATGCATAGAATGAATTATACATATTTAGTTTGGAATTATTGAATTCTGAATTAATTATTTCACACTTGAAATTATTAATGTGATACAAAAAATGTTTTCTATGACACATAATATAATGTGATAAATGTTGTCACATTTAACTGAGCATTAGTTATTTAATTGATTGATTACTTTTAAAACCTATTCTTAAATAAATGTGATTTATTTTTGAATTTAGATTTAAAAATATATATATATAAGATTTTATAATATATTAATATATATATTAATTAAATTAAAAAAAAAGGTTACGTTACTTTTACTTTATATATATATATATAAGAGGAATGACGTCAAACGTTATTCAGGAAAGAAAAAGAAAAAAAAAAGGAAAGAAGAAGTAACGTACATGTTACCTTTTACAGAACTTTTCCTTATATATATATATGTATATGTGTGTGTGAGAGATACGAATCACATTGATTTGAGAAAGAGAAAAAAAAAAGGGAAAATAAAAAAAAGTTACAATCAAGCAAAATATATAGTTTCTCTATATATGTGATATAGTGGTTATTTCAAATTGAAAAGTGACTAATTGCTTAGATATAAAATGGAAGAGATAACAGTTATCTCGAGAGTTTTTTCTTTCACGTAACTTTTGCAAAATACTCTGAGAGAAAAACTGAGAGTTCTTCTTTGGAAAAAAAGGTATGCTATCTCATGTGTTGAGTACATAGCAGATTCAAAAAAGTGTGAGGAAAATTCATTCTTGCAGTTTGACGCCCACTCGTCTTTCCATTGGTGTAGAGGCTTGGATTGGAAGATCGTGGTGTCAAAGAGGAAAGCTAAGATACCCTGATAGTCTTTAAAAGGTTTGCAAAATTCCTAAAGCTTTCTATTATTAATTAAAATTATATATCTATTCCCGATGAACAAAGTTTTTAGAAAATTTTTGTTTGTTAATGATCCATTCCTTCCGCTGTGTTTCATATTTTTATTCCAACAAATGGCATCAGAGAGGGTTATAGCATATATAATTTTAATTAACATGATTTTATTTTGATAATATCATTTTTTTATGCATGTTTGTGGGCACTTCGCATCTATGTTATTTTCATTCATGTGATGAATGGTTGTTTAATGAATGGATTTTTGGTCGTTAATTATATGGTCTTTTTGGATTGATAGTTTTATTTTCAGTTTAATTAGATCAAATCTGTGTAAGTCCATAAGGGGGTATAGGTTTTTTGTAATTTATCATTATTATTATTATTATTATTATTATTTTCTCCTCACCTTTACCTGCTACACGTGGAGCGAGGAAGAAAAAGAAGTTCATTGGATCTTTTGGCCCAGTTGAGAACTTTAGGCCAATCAAATTTCAAAAGTAACCCAGCAATTGTTGCACAGTAAACCAGTTGATCAAGACTACAACATTAGAGCAGGGAATTATGTATAAATTACAAGAAGACCTTTGTAATTTATTTATTTATTTATTTATTTTTCTTTTTTTTTTTTGTTGTAATTTAATTATCCAAAACGACCCAGTCAAAAATCCACTGTTTATTTTCATGAGATGATTGTGATAACATGTTCATACATTATAACATGTCATCTAGGAAAGTGCCTACTTATAGTTATTGTAACATGACATGCATACACATGCATATATATATATATATATATATTTTTTATAAAGGTGTTTATAAAATGATTTAATATGTGTTAGAATTAATTTAATGAGATTAATTTAATTAGGTTGGTTCTATAGAATCTTAATTTATTAATCAACCAAATAATGTGAATTTAGTTTTAATAG
>CAMOHE010029454.1:0-49099 GCA_946598075.1 Artocarpus hirsutus | reverse complement strand
AAAGTATTTTGGGAGTTATCAAAATTATTGCAAAGTAAATTATTTATTCAGTTTAAAAAAAAATTTCCTAATTTTTGCCCCTAAGTAAGAAAGAAAGAGTTTTATCACAGCCCGAAAAAGGCAGGTTGTGACAGAATTTTAGAAAATTCTAGAATTTTTCAGTTCGGTAAGCCGAACCTGAAAATAGTTCAACAGGTCGGTCCTAATTACCGATAGGCCGAACTACACAGTTCAGCAGGCCAGACTAGGAGAACCGGCTGGTCTACCAGACTTTGTAAAAATATGTTGTTTTTCACCCGTTTTTCCTATTTTGGAGCCAGATTGAGTTTTAACTTTATAATACGATTTTATAAACACAATGGCACACTAGGACACCATGAGATAACTTGGTAGTGTATGATATCCTAAGCTAGATATTGATAAACTTAGTTTATATTTAAGGTTGTTCATGGTTCCGTGAAGCTAACGTATACCAGATCGGGACTGCGGTGTTGGACATCAGCACAGATATTGAGTTAGGACTTCTACCCCTTTCTTAGTAGCCAAGTTTTAAAATGATTTTTGGCCTCAAAATGATTTCTTTCAAAAAATATTTTCAATGTATGATTAAAAAGAGATTTTTATCAGTTGTTTTCATAAACAGTAAAATGAGGAGATTTCCATGATGAACGGTATAATGAATGTAAATGAATAAACTTGGTAAAATGAGATTTTAACAACTATAGAAATGCATAGATAGGCATGATGCCATATTCAGAGATCAGGTCGTATAAAGTACAACATTGAGGGTAAGTCTTGAAACCCAACTAGGCCACTACGGTGGTGATACATATGGTTTTGCCCAAGAAAAGATAATAATATCCTTTTTAGACGAACAATAAACGGTTTTTGGTAAGATTGATTTTTATTGAATTTATTTATATATTTGTTTATTTAATTCTATTTTCTAAATATTTTCTCAAATAATGAATTATATATTTAAATTCAATGTTTTTTTATAACCTAGTCCTACTGAGCTTTTCGCTTACCTTTTATGTGTTTTCAAATTCTTCCCCTCTAGGTGGAATCCAGCTTAGGATCGACGAAGAGTCCACTGACTGGACTCGCGAGTAGTAGAAGACCCCGAGTAGGTTATTTGTATCAATTAAACAAGGCATGTATCATTTTAACTTCTCTTTCTATATTGAACTGTGGTTGTAGTTTAATTATTGTTGATCTTATGTGTGTGTACAAGTTATGGGACCCAACACATTTTTCCTTTTTTTACCTTATTTTATTTTATTTCCCGCCTATCTGTTTATCATTATAATAATCGTTTTAAAAAGGTTTTAAATTGTCAAATTTTTTATAATTAATCAAATTCTTTAATTTGCGTTTTTAATTAAAATTTAACTTAATCTTAAAATAATTAACTTTTAACTTAATAAATTTGAATTAATTAAACTAATTAATCCGTCACATCATCTCTCAGGTTCCGGGCATGACAAGAGAGAGAAACAGCGAAGAGAAACAGAAGGGGGAGGGGAAGAGTGAAGACAAAGAAAGAAGAAAGATAAAAATCGATTTCAACTGATTCGATTGAGTTCAGTGAGTTGTGGGAAAGTAGAGGAGAGAGAGAAAGAGGGGATGAAGGAAGATAAAAGAGGGAAAAAAATAAAAGCAATTGATATTGAAAGGGTATTTTTGGTATTTATTTTATTAAAATATTTGATTTTAATTTAATTTGGTATTTACTAAATATTTTCTAATAGTTGCTATTAATTTTGATTAACTCTTTTAGAGTATGTTTGACTCTCGGTTAGAACCAACTGGTTCAAACAAACAAAAAGTTTAAAGCTCTTAAAAACTATAGTAAAAAGCAAAAAGTTGATAGAGTATAAATATCTCACACGCTATAATACTTTTAGCCAAAATTGGTTTAAATCACGTTTCTCAAACATTCAATTAAATATGTTATTTTCTTCTTCCTCCCTTAAAATTATGCCCACATGAATTATTAAATGCCTATTTATCTTTTATGATTTATTATTTATTTATTTAGCTTAATAATTATTTAAATGCTAAAATTTTATTGGATATGAAGTTGAGCTCTTATTAAGTGATGTATGTGTATTTTAGTAGAAAGTACCCAATTTCGATGGAACATGCTATATGTATTTGTACCCGAAGCTATCCACATTACTGTACAATTCCGAACCGTCCCATCACAACGATCAACAACACAAGCAAAAAAGGTTCAAAAGACAAGGCAATACGAAACAAAAATGACACCCATCCGTAAATATTTGTCTGTTTAACCATAAAATCTACAGAAAAAAATACTCTTGACCAGATCTAACGGTTTCAAAACGTATATTATCTTTAAAGATTTCCTAGAAAAGTCCCTTAAGAAACATGTGAATAATGAACATGTGAAACGGAACCCATCCATCCGAGCTTCCTATCTAGCTAGTTGATGGAAAGGCCACTAAATTGGTCACTAAATCGTTGAATGCTTGTTTGGTAAGTCTGGTATATACCAAACTCAAAAGGTCACGCGGTCACGTGCTAGCCCCCTCTCCACTCTTAATTTACGAAGACTTTAGACTTTGAGATGAAAAATCATGTTACAAGGAGCTGGTCAAGCACGTGAAACACATCTACCACTTTTCAACTTCATACATATACTAAATATAAATACGCCAATATGCAATTTCATTTTTCATAACAAGTATATCTAATAGCTTCGAATTAACTAGCAGTCACTCCATTTTGGCTCTGAATCCTCCAATTTTACCAGAAAGCACCCAAAAAAAAAATGGTGACCGTCGAGGAAGTTCGAAAGGCTCAAAGGGCCGAGGGCCCCGCCACCGTCATGGCGATCGGAACCGCAACTCCCCCCAACTGCATTGATCAAAGCACTTACCCAGATTACTATTTCCGAATCACCAACAGTGAGCACAAGATGGAGCTCAAGGAGAAATTTAAGCGCATGTGTAAGTTGATACACCCTTTGTTCTTTCTTTATATGCATGCTACTTTGTTGTTGTAAATTCCAGCACATTTTGGATGCCATGCATCGTGTTTGACTTGTGTAATAATTTCTCTTTTTATAGCTTCGATCTTAACGAGAATGTTCCATATTATATTCAAACGTTACACGTGGTCTTGGGATGATAACAATTTTGGAATTTAATATGGAACATGTAACATAATGTACCTAAAGACGAGATCCTGAGACGAAAAATAATTATTTTATTCAGGGAATGCCGGGGAGAAATATGTGAGGTGGTAAAGGAATTCAAGGAAAATTTATTTCAAAGATGAAGTGCGATTTTAATTACCAAAATATAATATTTTTAATGAAAATAACATCTTATGCTGCATTTTATATATATATATATATATATATATATACACATATATATATATATGTGCGCGCGCTTATTTATACCACACATTAAAAAAAATGTGTCATACTGCTAATATGATTTTTCTGAGATACTCAGTGTGAGTTGTTTAATTTTTTTTAACCAATTGAAATAGACAAATCATAACATTCCCTCAACACTTTTATTTTCTTTCTTTCTCATCTGTCATAATATTTTTTAGTCACATAATAAGTTTTAAACATGCATGATATATATAAAAAAAAAAAAAAACAGTTAAAAAGATTGCATTTATGAAAATTCTACATATATTTAAATAGGTGTGAAAATATATACCAACTCGTAAGTTAGATTATACTTAATAATAAGAATAGAGTAAATTACTTTGAATTTACAGTATTAATCTACTTTCCAAACTTGCTAATTCTATCTACTGTCATGAAAGATCTACTAATGTGATTTTTTTTTTTTTGTACCTTTGACTTTAAATTTGCAGGTGAAAAATCTATGATCAACAAGCGATATATGTACTTGAATGAGGAGATCCTTAAGGAAAACCCAAACATATGTGCTTACATGGCACCATCATTGGATGCTAGACAAGACATGGTAGTGGTAGAGGTGCCCAAATTGGGCAAAGAGGCTGCCACCAAGGCCATCAAGGAATGGGGTCAGCCCAAATCAAAAATCACCCACTTGGTCTTTTGCACCACTAGTGGTGTGGACATGCCTGGGGCTGACTACCAACTCACTAAGCTATTGGGTCTCCGTCCATCGGTCAAGCGCCTCATGATGTACCAACAAGGTTGTTTTGCTGGTGGTACGGTGCTCCGCGTTGCTAAGGACCTTGCTGAGAACAACAAGGGGGCTCGCGTCCTTGTTGTATGCTCGGAAATCACTGCTGTCACGTTCCGTGGGCCTAGCGACACCCACCTTGATAGTCTTGTGGGTCAAGCCTTATTTGGTGATGGCGCGGCTGCTATAATTGTTGGGGCGGATCCTATTCCCGAGGTGGAGAAGCCTTTGTTTGAGCTGGTCTCGGCTGCCCAAACAATTCTACCCGACAGTGAAGGGGCCATCGACGGGCATCTCCGAGAAGTTGGGCTGACATTTCACCTCCTCAAGGATGTTCCCGGGCTTATTTCGAAAAACATTGAGAAATCCCTAGTAGAAGCCTTCAAACCTTTGGGAATCTCCGATTGGAACTCCATTTTCTGGATTGCGCATCCGGGTGGGCCTGCCATTCTCGACCAAGTAGAGGCGAAATGTGGCCTAAAGCCTGAAAAACTGCGCGCCACAAGGCACGTGCTTGGCGAGTACGGTAACATGTCCAGTGCATGTGTTCTGTTCATTTTGGACGAGATGAGGAAGAAATGCGCCGAGGATGGCCTCAAGACCACAGGAGAGGGGTTGGAATGGGGAGTGCTATTTGGTTTTGGGCCAGGGCTCACAGTTGAGACAGTTGTGCTCCACAGTGTGGCTATTTAGACGGTTTTTCAATGCTTATCATGCTTCCAGCTTCTCTGTTTCGTTTTGTTTGCTCTGTTTGTATCATTTTATTTAGCTCCAGGGGAAAACCTACCTAGATTGTTGCGTCATGCTAAAGTTCTTGCTGCTCACTACCCTGGAAAAGCCTAAGGGAACATTGCAACTTATAATATAATGATATAAATAATATGTTCTATTTGTGTTTATTAAAATAATTGTGATTGCATCTTGATTTGTAATGCTTCCCAGCCCCGGAATTATCACCCATTTACCGTCTTGCACGGTATAAGGTGGTCAATTTCAAATATCCCAATCAGCCACTTCAACACGAGTCAATATAAAAAATCAACTCAAGTGTGGCTTGAGAGAACGGTTTGAATCTTTTTTATGGCTTGAGTTTGAATTTTGAGAAAGAAAACACTGCAATCAAAGTGGTTTGAACTATAAGAAACGATTCAAACCGCAGTTGTCAAACGGACACCAATAGATTTATTTTCCTCTTCAAAATCCTAGTCTTTCAGATTCTTTTTCTTTTTAAACTGCCTTTTTTTGAAAGTTCATCAAGTACCATTTTTCCTTGCCGTCGCGTGTTTAATATTACCATTACTATTCCAGTTGTTTCAAAACAAGCTAAAATACACTTGTCACCGTCAGTTTAAAGGGAATTATATTAAATCTTGTTAATATATCAATATCGATGTGCAGGGGGAAAAAAAAGTATCATAATCATAAATTTTGTAAAAGTAAGGATGATAAAAGCACCAAAATCTAAAGGAATGCCCATTAGTGAGTGTGCATAGAAATTTATGCCCTCCTTAAAGAAAATATAAGATTTTGGTCCTCATGTTTTCTCTTTACATATCAACTTAAAAGAGGCAGAATTGCAACACTAAAAAGGTCAGTTAAATGAATGAGTTACTTCATCTTCTCTTTCCAAATGGTTGGATAATACTAGGCCCTAGTTATCCATGGTTCAGATCGTTAAATCCTTTTATCCGCCATTTGACAAATTGATTAAAACTAAATTTTTAAGTTTAAAAACTCTAGCATATAAAAACCTTATACTGTAGTAATTTTTGTTTATCGTAGCTATAAAAAATTTACATTGTAGCAATGTAGTTAGCTGTTTAAAGTTCTAACTAACATTCTAAGCACATGTTTAATCTGCCATTCAAACGACTGGCATTGGGCCTTCACTAATTTTATATATTATTGGCATAAATGGGCAGCCACAAATCTCAAATCTCTGTTCTGCTTCTTTTTTTTTTTCTTTTTTTTTTTTTTTTGGGTTGGAACACAAATCTCACATCTTCTTGGCGTGTGCAGTCCTAGTTGCGTAGATTCCCAAAGTTAAAGAGGTGGTAAACAAATTCACTTACACGACTTTTGTAAAGTGTGAATCTTAATTATAACAATATTTCGCAGTCAAAATTTGATGTCCAAGTATATATATTGTTATCCTTTGATACTCTGTTGACCACAAGCTTTCTTCTCTCTTCTTCTTTTTTTTTTTTTTAAATAAGGATTTGTTTCTGAAAAGCTCAGTTTAAGGAATCAATTGATCTTCTTGGAAACCTTTGTCTAAAATGCGTCATTAATTCTATTGTTTTAGTAGTGAAGGAATGCATAAAGAGTGGAGCGGATAGTATGACAAGAACCAAACTCCGCCACGAACCTACCACCCCACTCAATAATGGCGGCAGCCGGGGCTACTAGGAAAGTATCTTTTTAAAGGTCGTGACATGGTCGAGGATGGGCTAGTCTATGGGTCATATTTAGGCCGACCAAATCGGTCTCCTTATGGGTCATGAGGGGTTAACCCATCTTAGCATGCTGTTTTTAAACAAAAATAGAGTGATTTAAGTGGTTTATCACGTTTTTTACTATCACTTTTGTTTTAAACTCTTTTTTTTTTCTCTTTTTGATTCATACTATTTCTCCTACTTAAAATGACAAAATACCTTTAGATAGGATATATTTTGCTTAGCCCTAACTTAAAGCATTTGGAAATAATAATGTCTTTATATTCATTCGAAATGATATATTTTAAACTTTTTTATACAAATGATGAAATTATAAAATAATACCATAAAAGTGGTATTTCTCAACTTGACCCAAGAATATAGATACATTTATTTTTAAATATATTGTTAAAGAAATATAATTATTATTTAAGAGAGCTGATATGGGCATGCATAGGCCGAGCCGCTTTGACACTTGGTTTTTTTTATAAGCCGCCCGGACCCACCCATAAGCCTAATGCTAAGGCTCGTTCCAGCCCACGGGCCAAGCTTATACTTGCATCTCTAATAGGAATTATTTTATGGATTTCTTGGAATGTGATTCGTCTCCATGAATTAGAATTAGCTGCAGACTGCAAAGCCATTACCAAAATGTTGTCTATATCGCGGTCACAAGTTTCAAACAAGTATTGGCCCCCCTATTTATGCTACATGCTACTTCCAAGCTCTGCAATTGTCAACAAATATATAATTTAGGAATTACAGTGTTATTGGATCATTTAAGAGGTCAATTTTTTCTTTTTTTGATACAAGTGAGGGGATGTCACGGCTCAACGTGACTCGAATCCTCAATTTATGATTGGGGTGGAGGGACTTACAACTATCTAGCTGCCCTTACTCATTATAAGAGGTCAAAATTTCGCTACTTATAAAATAATAAATCCCAATTTAGTAAGCGTATTATCTATTAAAATAGAGTCATGGTTTTCTTAGTAGCCAAGTTCTAATTACGGGGATAAAAAAGATTGTTTATGCTATTGTCATTGTTGCCTCTTAATTTACCTGGGTACGAGTGTAATTCTTCTAATTCATTCCTCTCGCCGTATTAATGAGATATATCTGTTCTACCTACTACTTGGGCCAATTCAGCACTGTAAACAAAAATTGCAAAATATGAATTTAACTCACCAACTAGTGCATGTCTTGGTGGTTTCTTCGACTAATGTTGACTACCTCTCAACTGTCATCAGCCTTTCAAACGTATACACACAAGACAAACTAATATACTATGTAAGAGCTTCGATAGATTAATAAGTGCATTGCTTGATGCTAACATGATTTTATGCATTCTATCTGAGTGATAGTTATTTGCATTGAGACACGAATCGTGTCAATTCAAGGCTAATGAATACTAGGGTGTTTGTTTTCTCATTTTTGTATCATATATTTTGATATTATTAAAAAATTATATATTATATTTTTAATTGTATCATATTTATATTTTCAAATTCTAAATTCATGTTAAATCCTTGTCTTTGTCCGTTCAAATTTGTTTTCACTATAAAAATTCTTAACTACCCCTCACAGTTTGGAATGCAAATAAAAATAGCTTATTAGATATGCCAATTTCATAAATTTGAGTGATAGATATAGGATTAGCATTGGTATTTGCATTAAATACACGTATTTTCAAAATTAACACTTCTAAAAATTTTAGGGGTTATCCACCTTCTCATACCTTGTGTTTTAATTTACTTAAATACTTTTAATCTCATCTAATGCATATATTCAAATTAAATTCAATACAGAAAAATATACACGTTTAACAGCCAACCTTCAATTTTTTTTTATTTTGATCTAAAAATTACTTAAAATATCCTCAAATCAAAAAATAAAATAACTTTGAAAACTAAAAAAAAAGTATTAAATATAATATAAACGTATTCATTAAATAAGATAAAAAACTAAAGTCCAATTTTAAATAAACCTAAAATAAAAGGTATACAAAAATAAAAATCTCAAATTTTAATAGCGAGGCTAACATTATCTTTTTGGGACTCTCATTTCTAATGGTACGATATGAACAATTGCGGACCGCATGTCAACAATCGTTGATATCACAATCTTGCTACTAAAATTCTTAAAAGTGTGATATTTTAAAAGATTTTAAAAAGATTTTTGCACGTGGGTATCTATCTTTTAACTATAAAATCTTAAAAAAAAAAAAAATTGATCAGATTTAATAGTTTCAAAATATATATCATCAATGAAAGTTTCTATAAAATTAGTCCCCTCTTGAACATTATCTCGAATTCAGACGGTAATTTCTATGGTGGAAATAAAAAAAATAATACCCTGTTTTTTGGTTGTTAGATCTACAAATTTCGACAACCTCTATCAGTTTTAAATCATATATTACCAGTAGGGTTTTCTCAGTTCCAAATTTAGACATGATAATTTTATTAATTGGTGTACTACTAGGTAACTACATGTCAGAACATGGTCCACGATCTTTCTAGTAATATAATTAAATAATACTAGGCCCCACCATTTCCCTTGGCTATGATAGTTAAAACGTTTTAGTCTGTCGCTCAGAAGAGCTAGAGCTGGGCCTGCCTTAATTTGGGATCTTGTTGGCATAGATGGGCAGCCACAAATCTCAGATCTTGTTGCGTGGCTGATATTTGCACCCTTAAAGTTGAAAGAGTCCGTAACAAATTCTTAGTCACAACTTTTCCATAAGCCTGAAATGTTAATGATTACATTTTAGAGTCAAAAATTGATTTGTTTTAGGTGTAGACATTATTGTTTGATGCCATGCTGACAATTAACTGGTTATAAACAAGAAGTTTATGGATGAATTGCATTCAAGAAAAATACTTTTTAAAATATAATTAATAATGAGATTGAGAAAACAATTGACATAAGGATAAAATCCATTTAATTTATTCTACTGATGCATTTATTTGAAGATTTATAAAAAAGGTCCCTCAATTTACACGAAATTCTATTTTTGCCCTTCACATTTATGCGTCTCAAATCCTTGTCTATTTTGGTGTGAAAAAGTGAGTGTTTCCTTCGGCTAATTGTTTTAAATAAAGAAGGAAAGCAACATCTATGTCATGCAATGAGTCTAGATTTGTTGTTCTTATTTTCTTGTCTCACTGTCATGTATTCGACACATCATTGAAATTCAACAATCAAAACACATAAATAAGACCTAAATAATAAACGTAATTATGTAATTCACTTAAGTGTCAAGATTTAATTGAGGAGACAGTCAAAGAGACAGAAAAATAAGACAACATATCTTGATTCAATCTTAGCAGACGCTATAATGGAGATTTAGAAGAAGACTAGACATAATATAATGCAATAACAAAATATGAACAACAGACCCTTTTCTGATCAATTAATTACATTTCGAAAGTCATTAAAATTATCAATTTTACCCTCACTTAAATGATATATAGACCAGATGGTACATTATGTCTAAACTTTATTGCAGATGTTATGGAATAAATAACTTTGTCACACCTAGATAAGCCGGGTCAGCTTTGGGATGCTTTAAACTTCATAAATCAATGTTGATTTGGTGTAAAGTTGAAATTATTTTTGTGATGAACTCTTTGTTTCAAAATGAATTTTATTTTAATAAATTTTTCCCTTTTTCCCATCAACACTAACTTAATTATTCCTCAACAAAAATTTAACTTAATTATGTTTCTCCCTATATTAACGTGTGTGCATGTGTATTCTATACATTCAAATGTACTATGATAAGTAACTGAAAAACAAGAGAAACGAAGGAATAATTTTACGTGGCAAATCCGCTTTTAGTTCTACTTCTAAATTTATTTTATCTGATTCTGTCAATGTGATTGTCAATCAGAAAATAAATCTTTATATTTGAGCTTTGGTTTCAAATTTTTCTTTTTTTTTTTTTCAAAATTCTATTTCAAAATATCTTTTCTTTGTAACTATAGATGAGTGGTCAGAAACCGTAAGCCTAATTTGGGGATACAAGTTCTTTTTTTATAATTTAATTTGTGGTTAGATGTCTTTATTCTACAATTAATAATTATAAAAAAAAAAAAGTGCAGAGAAAGGTACTGTTCGTTCATTCTAGAAACGACATCATCTTTTAATTTGATGACAAAACGATATCCAATCAAAGAACATGTCGTTTGTTGTTTGTTCATTTTTTTTAAGATAAATGATACTTAAAATAGAAGTGGTTTTTTTTATTTATTTTATTCCTTTTTCAAGTATCGAAAATATGATTATCAACGGATAACTTGTTCCATTTGACATAAATATCTGACCAAAGAATAGAATTTAGAATTAAATTATATTCCCCACTTTTGGAGAATTTTGGCTTTTATGCTTGCTCTGCGTCCTGATATTCTGCCAAAGTAATCTCATTAGAGTTTCTTTTCACCCATTTGTTTGATCAAGATTCTTCCCAGCTCCATATAATTATTTGCTTGTTTTATATGCTTTTTTTTTTTTAATTTCGAAGAACGGTTTCAACCACACATGCACCGTTTCAACTATATAGTCTCAACCACTTTATCAAACACTTTATTTTATTTTAAGTACCATTTAACTTGTAAAGTAAATATCTGTTTGCTTAGAAGAGAGACGTTTCTTAAATCGAAAAAAAAAAAAATGGAAGAACAAGATAGAGAAATGTCTGATTGTCTCGTAGGTTTGAACTTCAAATCAAACCTTTTTACTACTGTGTTTTTTTTTAAGTTATATTTTTGCCATAACATATAAATCAAACGCGTGATATATAAGATATTCCTTTATTTTAACCATGATTACTTATGCACTTGCAGATTACTTTGTAAAAATATATACAGCATTTTCGAATGACATTATCTATAATGACTTAGACAAAGTTAAAGGCATTTCTGTTGTCTTTCACATGTCTTTTCCCATTATGGAGAAGATCAACATTCAAGCAATGAAGTCGTACAGAAAAAAGTAATAATTATGGAGGGAAAAAGCTGTGCACAATGGAAAATGCAAATGCCAATTAAGGTTGTTTCATAGTGATATTGCTGTTAAATTGAATGATGATATTCGAACTTTAGGACTTCTTTTGTGGGATTGATATGACAATTTTCAAGGGAAAAATTTGACTCCTATTCTGCTGAAAATTTGCATTTTCTAAATTAATGCTAGCCGCTCTCAGGACTTGAGCATGGCATCTTTCCTTAACCTATCCTATTTTTACTAACTGGGCTAGCGTCAGTTCATAAAATATTACAAAATAAACTGTCAGTAAAATAAGGAACACAAATGATTGAAAAAGAAAAGTGAAACAATGACTTGTTAACATATCAAGGAGTGTGGAGCGTAATTTAATGCCCATCGGTTTATCACCTAAAATTTCAAATAAGGAGGTGGCAAGCTAACACCGTAGCCATAAGATTGAGGAGCCCCGACAACGGGAATTCTTAGAAGAAAGTACTAGTGGCAGAGCGTTGAGAACCGTGGCTCCCACTAGGCAATGCCGCGTCACTAGGTTAAGTACTTCCCAAAGGCGTACAATGCTTGGCGCCGCGGAGCTGGGAGGCCGAGGCCATGGCACCTAGCTATGAATCAATTTTAATTTTGAGAACTAATCTCTTCTTTTGTATAGTCCTATACATAGAAGATACTCTAGCTTATTTTTGTA
The DNA here is from genome assembly GCA_946598075.1 of Artocarpus hirsutus. Lineage (NCBI taxonomy): Eukaryota > Viridiplantae > Streptophyta > Magnoliopsida > Rosales > Moraceae > Artocarpus > Artocarpus hirsutus. The sequence goes on along the minus strand of CAMOHE010029454.1, from coordinate 36,812 downwards.
ACTCAGAAAATAGATAAAAAGAGAAGAAAAAACATTAAAAAAAGTGTGTGAAATTTTTTTCTTGTAAACACTTTCTTCATCAAGTAAATTTTTGCAGCAATTAAAAATGGATATATTTCTCATGATAAGACTAAAACACTATAATTTTATGTATGTTCTTTATTTATTTTCATTTCGTGTTTTTATTCTTGGTAAAATTATAGCGTCTATCTGGTAACAAAACATCCTCATATTATTAGTTTTGTAAAACTTATTTTCACTTATTGTTGTTGCTGTTGTTCTAACTTTTTTCAAAATAGAAAGAATCAAATCCCCAACCCTTAAATTCCAAAAAAAAAAAAAAAATCTAGGCCACAGGCAATGGTAGTATTTGCTATACGGAAAATAATGATTCAACTCACATGTTTCTTTTTTCCTATCCTATTTTGTATTACCTATATTATCCTGTCACGTTAATTAAACTATTTTAAATGAACGTGGTTTTGTTTGCACTCCTTTTCAACTCCTTCACGTCCTCCCTTTTAAATACACCAACCCCTCCTACAAAATAATTAAATTTACTTATTGCACCTCTCATAGTTCTAAAATTACTTGTGAGATTATTACTTGCACTCATCTCATTTTTCTTTTCACAACTATCATTTTATTTTTTTATTATTTAACATTCTTATTTCTCTATCTCTCTATTTTTTTTTTTTTTTTGGTTTTTTTGGAAGCTTTAGATATGAAAATTTTTCATACATAAAGAAAAATTTTAAAATAAAAAATTACATATATTTTCTGCATTAGGAGGTTGCTTATTTAGAGAGATGACATATAAGTATACGTGCAAGAAAGAAAAATGTATTATTAGTTTCTATTTATTAAAAAAATGATTTAATTATGTAATTAGCTCAATTATAGTTGTCTTTTTTTGTTATTTTATTCAAGGGTTTTTGTGTAATATGAAAATTTATTTTAAAGAGGATGTAAAGTCTGGCAGGGAGTGTGAATAGAACAATCCTTTAATTAATATAATTTCTAACATAATATTTTAATTTTTGTGTTATAATATTATTGTAGAAACATGAAGGGGACTATAAACAATGAGACATAACACTAGAATCTGGAAAGGAAAAGCTATCTCAAATTACTTGTTTTTGAACAAATTTCTTACTGTTTCAAGATTGTTCGGATATTATTATTAGTTATTTATTATCTGTTACACTTTTTTTTTTTTATTCTTTTTTTCTAACTTTGTGTTAGTGTTTGGGTTGTTAAAAAATGTTGGGGCGTTATGGGTGGTTTTGAGCATATCTTTTTAGTTGGTGGATGTGTGTGTAGTTAGTAGGGTGTCCCTTATGATTTTTATGGATCAGATCTTCATAGAACCTACGATTAAAATATGAAATATGGATGATTATTTCTGATATTTTGGTATCTATAAAAGGTTTGGGTTCCCTCGCATGAATCTATCACTAAAGGTTGAGACTTCTCGAATAAACTTATATATCCTTTTATTTTATCAGTTACCTGCTCCTAACAGAATTTCTTGTGATTTAAAAGGCATCAACATATTCGTATCCAGCTAGCAGTAATTGATCGAAAGCGCCCAACTATACTTTATTCAGCAAGTTTTGTCAACTGCCAGCGTGCCTTCTTCAATTAAGAATCTCATATTAACTCGTAATTTTATTTATGGTTTTTGGTATACTTAACCTCTAAACTTTACGCTATATGGTCCTTAAACTTTTTTTTTTTGGTAATAATTAAGTCTCTAAACTTAGACAAGTGTAGCAATTAAGTTTGCAATCGTAAACATTTATCAAAATTAAGATAAAAAATGATCATGTGATAGCATGTGACCTATTAGAAGGGAAACGACGGAATTTTGAATACTACAATGATTATAGCTTACACATAATTGTTGAAAAAATAATTAACAATGATTAAACTTCTTTGGCTTTTTCTTTTTTTTATATATATAAAGTAAAACAATTTGACTGTTATTAGAAGCAAATGAAATGTATAGATTTTCTAGATGGGTCACATGCGTCTCACATGATCGTTTTCTATCCTAATTTTTATAGAAGTTTATGACTAAGACTTAATTATCACACATTGTTAAATTCGGGGACTTGATTGCTACAAAAAGTTTAAAGAACCTATTTTAAAAAAATAAAAAGTTTAAAGAACAAATGTGCTAAAATCCCTTTTGTTTAAGATGGTAGTTGAAAAGCAATTTACTATAAAACAAAACGCATACATTAAGTTTTTTTTTTTTTTTTACTTGAGGTAAGAGAATTTACACTCTATGTTTTATTATAAAATCGGGTGTGAAATTAATGTTAAGTTATGTTTGCAATCACAATTTCACTATGGTTTTAAGCAAACAATATGGAGGATATTTTTGTTTGTGCACTTTTTCGATTAACATACACGTGAAACAACTTGATAGGGAGACAAATTCGAGCTCCATAAGATTTTCTTTTTCTTTCAATATGCCATCCACGTCTAGTATAGGATCTTCTAATTGGTATGATAGCAAACCTAATTTTGATGTCGATTTTGCTTGTAAGAAATCTTCCAACTACAGCGATTGAATGGTACAAATTTGATAAGAAGCAACACAAAATTGCATAAAAAGATAAATCTAAATAGATTACCACAACTAGATTGTGATCTGCGTGGAAGATGTTAGAATTCCTAAAATGTTTTAACGTTTTTATAATTATTATCATTATAATGGTTGATATTTAAGATGACTTTTATAGGTTGTTTGGCAGGATGGTTAGAACTGTTTCTATTGTAGCATGTGAGAGCTTTACACTATAGCGATTTTTTTTTTTGTTACTGTAACATGCAAGAGCTTTGCACTGTTTGTAACTGAGAAAATGGTTTTGACCACTTTTACCAACACCCTTTAACCTTAGACTGATTAAAATGGTAACTCCTCACCTATGAGTATTGATAGTGTCACACCCTGGAGTACGGGAGGTGACGTGATGAGTTGGTTAAATTAATTAAGTAAAAATTTTAATTAAAACACAAGTTTAAGAATTATCAATTAATTAAGAGATAAGTGATAATTTAAAACCCTTTTAAACAAATATTTATAATAATTAAACAAAAGAACATAACAAAGTGAAATTAAAATAATAAAGAAAGAGAAAACAAGTGTTGGGTCTCACCGACCCACAATTTGTGCACACACATAGTATCGACAATATTTAAATTACAACCACAGTCTAAAATAGAAAGAGAAATTAAAATAATACATGCTTTGATTAATTTATACAATAACCTACTCGGGGTCTTCTACTGCTGGCAAGTCCGGTTTACGGACCCTTCGTCAATCCTAAGCTGAATTCCACTTAGGGGAAAAGGTTTTTTAAAAAAACAAATAAGATGTGAGCGAAAGGCTCAATAGAACTAAGTTTTTAAAAATAGATAAATAATTTAAATACAAAATTTACCTTTCAAAGTAATAATAAGAAAACAGAGTTAAATAAATAAATGCATTTAAATAAATCTCATTTAAAATAGTTCATCCAAAAAGTACCTTTTTATCTTTCTTGAGCAAACCATAGTTATCACCATCAAAGTGGCCCAGTTGGGTTTCGGAATCAGCCTCCAAGATCGCACACTACATAACTCAATCTCTAATATGGCATCATGCCCATCTATGTATTTCTATTATTATTTAACCCATTCACCGAATATATTCATTTACGTTCATTATGAAAATCACTTCATTCTACTTGTTTATAAAAAACAACCTGTAAAATCACTTTTAAATCATTCATTGAAAATATTTTGAAAGAAATTATTTTAAGGCCAAAATCATTTAAAAACTTGGCTACCAAGAAAATAGAGTAGAAGTCTTACCTCAATATCAGTATCGATATCCAACACCACAGTCGCGATTTGCTATACGTTAGTTCCACAGAACTACAAACGACCTTAAATAGGAACTAGGTTTATCAGTATCTAGCTTAAGATATCATATGTTACTAAACTATCCAATTGTGTCATAGTGTGTCATTTGTGTTTATAAAATCATACTGCAAGATTAAAATCTCAATTGGGGTTTAAAACAGTAAAAACGGATAAAAAACAACAAATTTTCACTATGCCTGGTTGGCCTGTCGATTTTGCTGGTTCGGCTTGCCAAACTATGCAGTTTGGCCTACTAGCAAATCAGGTCTGGCCTATCGAAATTCTCCAGGTTCGGCCTGCTAGACGTATGAGTCGAGCCTGTCAAATTGAAAAAATTCTAAAATTTTTCAAAATCAGGTCTCGGCCTCCCCGAGCCCAATTCTCACTTTCACCTATTTTTCTCAAATCCCAAGCATGAAAAATAGTCATAGATGATAGAAAAATATATTAGAACACTTTTAAACTAGCTTAAACAAAATTTGCTTCGAAAAATCAAAGAAAAACCAAAAATGAAAAAAATGGAGGAAAAATAAAAAATCTTAATTTAAATCCGTTTTTAATCAAACTAAGCCTAGATTCTAGATGTTTTAAGTTTCTCTAACTTGGATTAAAGGTTTTCTAAGCCTAAGGAAGCTTGGATTTCAAAATACAATGAATAGAAAAATTAAGAAAAGTTTGAAATTTGAAAACTAACATTGGATTTAAGCTTTGAATCGAGTTTATAGTTGCTCAATAACGTTTCCAAGCTTCCAATCTAGCTGAGGAGCAAAGCTTGAGTTTAAGTTTTGAATCAAATTTTGAGAGAAGGAGAGAGAGAAAGAGAGAAGCAATAGAGAGAGAAAGAAAGAAAGAGTGAGAGAGAACATGAGTAAGAGTGAGGGGAAGGAAGGAAGAGAGAAATAAATAGAGAGGGGAGGTGAGCAAAACCAAGAGAGAAAACCGTGTACCATCCATGGTTTTGTAAAAAGAACGTGTTTGGCATTTGACAAATTGTTTTGTTTCAAAATTCAAAATAACAAAAAAATAATAATTAATAGTAGTTAAGAATCATTAAAATAATTAAAAATAAAATTAATTTAGAAATATATCAAAATAAGCAAATTTAGTTTAAAAATACCTCATGGTACACTAATTCACTATTTTACATACTAATATCTCTTAATTAAATTTCGAGGCATTACAGATAGTTATTGGATTTTAATTCTTTCAATAAGGAAATAAATTAGAAAGATTTACAAATGTTTTCGTATTCACCCGATTGATGGAAGGGGGTGATCTTTGGTTCTATAAATAGACCAAGGGTTCCTAGCCCAGATACACTAGAAAAAAATTGTTGCCTAATTTTCATCTATAAGGCTCTCTAAAATTAGAATAGACTAGAAGATATGAGGAAGTAAGTTTCTTTTTCTGTCTTGGTCAATTATGGCTGGATGTTAGATCCTTGCCTTTCCTATTTTAATTTTACAACATGTGGTAGAGAGCAACCTTCAGTTCATATTGTCTAGTATTATATGTTAGTTGTCGATAATGAGAAATTTGAATTCATATACTCGTGATAGTTTGTATTAGATTAATATCTTTTAGTGTTTATATTGTTTCATATTCTCATTACGGAAACGCATAATGGAAATTTTCATTTTTCGGATGGAATTTTGGATTGCCTTTATATTGATTTTATATATATATATATATAGTTAGTTAGTTTTCAATTGCCGCCTTCAGTGCTATAGTTAACATTGGATGTCAATTGCATTATCAATATATAGGATATAAGAAATTGCACCAAATACTAAGTTTTAATTTTTAATGTAAGTAAATAAAACGTTTTTAAAAGTATTAAAGTAAATAATATTTCTTCAATTATGTGCTCATTTTAAACATTTAAATTTTTAATTTTACCCTCTCTTTTTTCTTTTTTTTTTCTTCTTTTTCTTTTTCTTTTTCTTTTTGTTTTTGGTTCTCTCTGTTGCTTCGTATTTCACTCTGTATCATTCTATACGAAAATATATTTTGTTTTAATTTACATGAAGTATTTACTAGACATTATCATATTTTAGTAATGATTTTGATTCCCAATTAACAATGGCCTAGTTCTTTTCTTCTTCTTGTATTTGTTTCTACATTACACGGGTCTTGGTCAATCATTGATTAACTTTTATAGCTATATACATACATAAATATATATATATATATATATGGTTCTTTTGTTGGTGAATATGTATAGAAAACAGAAAATAGAAGTGAGAAAATTTGAAAATGATGATTGGGTTTGAGGCGTATAAAAAATATTTTCCTTAAGGTTTTATTTGCCCCTACTATAAAGTTTACTAACATGTTATAACAGCAATTACCACCAAGATACAACAAACTTTAAACACAATATTTAACAATTATATAGCGTTCTAGAATACGCTATGAAATCTGAGAATTCTAAAGAATTAATAAAGACATATGGGTGTTTGTTCATGAACTAATTGTAATGACCCTAACATATGTGGCCATTACTTAACTACATAATTTGATCTTAAGCATATTTTAACATAAAGTACTTAAAATTTGTGAAACATTTTTTTTAAAACAAAATAATAAATATTATTTCTTAAAATTATTCTTCTGAAGAAATAATAATTACTTCTTAAGACTTAATTCTTTAAATCTGACGTAATAATAATTTCTTAAACATAATAACAATAGCATTTCATAAAACTTTTCTTTTTAAAACATTTCTTAATTTAAATTAAAACTTTTGAAAAAATTTATAAAATTAATTGTCGTAATAATAATTTCTTAAAACTTATTCTTTTAGAAACCAACATAATAAGAATTTCATAAAATATATTCTTAGCATACCTTGACATCTTCATTAAAATTAAGATCAATCTTGCAATTATGCGTATTATGCTTGCCATGTTTGATTTATAGTGTTGGGCTATTGATTACTATTGATCTGAATAGATATCGTGTAAGAATTTCGTATGGTTATATAGAGTTAGAAATTCCTTTTTATCAATTAATCTCAATTTAGATTTTTTAATAAAGAATCTTATAAAGTCCACCACTTTGAACTCTACATGAAATTATTATAATTATTATTTTTAATTATCTAAGTGTACTATCATAACATCACATTTTGCTATATGTTTCACTAGTGTAATCGTTACAACACATGCAACATTTCACGTAAAAGTATCCTTTTGTGCAACAATACAACTATTACAAATAAATATATTTGTTGATAATATGTATTTATGTTCATGTGAAAACATACAGCCAATTAACACAGTAGTTTGTAACAATTCAAAAAAACACAGTTCAAAATCAACAATTTTGGGATGGCGTCGTGGTGTCACCTTCTTGGTGCTACAATTGGCGCTTTCAGTTATTAATCAACTATTGATAAATAATTAATCAAAGATATTAATTAGTAAATATGGTTTAAAATTTCATAGAAATTACTATTCATGTCATTAATCAATAATTCATGAGAAATTTACATGTTTATTTCAGTCAAAAATTTAACTTTACTATTGATGAGGAGTTATTTGCTATCATATTGTAAATTTATGATGTAACTTGCTAACATTAAAGTTCAAAGGACAAATTACTAATGTGCGACAAATTCAGGAATAACAATGGTAAAAACCCTTATTTTAAAGTCTTCTTCTGTGCCCATCATAGTCTAAGAAGTCGTCTTTTTTAGCTTGAAAATATTGGTCGGGTGTTGAGCCCCTTTAGCTCATCACCTGTCAAAGAGGAAAAAAAGTTAAGAGGGTCAAGCACCGCTTTCCTTGTCCAAAAGTCTCATGGAGTGCCCAAATGGGTAGGATTAAGTAAACTATTAATAGTTTTTCAATTTGATCCTTAAATTGAGTATTAAACTTAGGGCCTGTAATTCAGACACGATACAAAAATGATACGAGATAAACAGGTTTAGACCGCATGTTTATTAATTATGCTATAAATGGGTTGGCACGAATAACACGAAAATAAACGGACTGGATTCGTGCTAAACACGCTAAACACATCTTAACACGTTTAATTAAACGGGCCGTAAACGTGTTGACACGACACGACACGATCCACCCGTTTATAACACATTTAAACTTAAAAATAAAAATTTTTGAAATATTTATAGTAGGTTAGTATTAATTAGATATTGTGTTTTTGTTAATTTTCTTTATTAGCTTTTTTTAAAAAAAATTTAAAATTTTTTTTAACTTTTTTTAATTTTTAGTTAATTGGGTCATAAACGTGTCATACACGTGTTGTTATCGTGTCAACCCGTCACGGCACGTTTAATATTCGTGTTAATCGTGTCGTATTGTGTTACGCGTGTCATAGGCGTGTCGTGTTCGTGTTTGCATTTCTGGCACGTTTATTAATCGTGTCATATTCGTGTTCGGATTAAACGTACCGTGCTACAAACGTGCCAACACAAACACGGCACGAGCACGATTATTGCTACTACTAATTAAACTAGATTAGGAATACCACTTTTTGAGAGTTTGTATTCTAAGTTGCCACTTTTGTGAAACATTCAAACCTTATCTACACATCCAAATGGTACAAGTGAATAATTATATTTCAAATATAACACCTGAATTAATTATATTAAAAATGAAATAGCATTTGTCTAAATTCAAAACAAGAATATAAACCAAACAATATGCTTATCCCGCATATTAAAAGAATTATAGTAATAATAATAGGAAAGAAGCAATATTAATCATTAATTTTCACGACTCTTAATGATTATGATTTTTTATATTATTTGTTTTGAATAAACAATCAGAACAAGTCAAAGAGATAACGAGCCATATATTCTTCTGCCTTAAGGATAGGGACGGCTTGCTAGTATGTAGTCCTTGTATATTCTTGATGTTTTGTGTATTCTCCATTGTCGAGATTGAAGATATTCAAGTTATTCTTAAAAGGTGTTTTGGCAAAAATAATTTAAACTATTTTTTTAGTTATAAACAGCGTGAAATTTTCAATGCTACAATAACAATAAAAAAAATCGCTAAAAATAGTTCTAACCATCTTACCAAACACCCTATTAGTCACTCAAGTCATAGTTTAAGATTTTTTTAATTTAAGGGATGAAAGTATTCAAACTAATCTTATGGTGAAATCAGGTGCGAAATTATCATTAGGTCATACAATCACGCTGTTGCTCATATTTGGAGTTGACCACAATGCAAGTGCATCGAGCATCGTGTTATAAGGTTGTTATGTAAACTAATGTGGTTGATCGCAAATGTTTTTTTTTTTATCTTTTTATTTTTAAAATGCTTTTCGGTAATTTTTTTTTTCTGATTTATGTTTTGAAATAACTTTTTTTTTTTGTATAAAATAACTTTTTTAAATACACCCATTATGAATATTTTCACGTAATTCTATAAAATATTATTTTTAGGATATGAATACGTTTCTTCGATTACTTACTGTAAGGGATAATTTTTGTTATACGTTTGTTTTAAAAAAAAACCTTATATTTTTTAGTAGTTAAAACCTTATATTTACTATTTTAAGTATTTTGACCAAAATACAAAAAAAAACCATTTACTTCAACCTTTGGAGCTCAAACATATAATTGTTTGAATAGGCCATTTGAAAAAACAATTGGAACAATCATTTAAAACTATAAATAGTATAAAGAGCTTATATACTATAATAAAAAGCAAAAAAAAAAATTGTTGAGTATAAAGCTTTCATATGCTATAATTTTCAAAAAAAAATTGTTGGTTCCAACCGCTTTTCCAAACGACAATCTTTTTGTGTGTAATTGTAAAATGTTTCTAATTAAAATATATTTTTATTTGATTTACTATTTGAAATAATTTTTCTCAAATACGTCCTAAATTAAACTTTTTTTTTCACATTATACTCTTCTAAAATATTACTTTTCCAAAATATGGCAATAATTAATACTTTTTTCCCTTAGTTTACCAAAAAATTCTTTTCCCTTAATTGGCCTGCTAAAATCATTTTTCCCTAAATGTGTTCAAAGGATCTAATTCTATAAATCTCATACACATTATTGAAGTATTATCTCAAAAACTTATGAGCTTGAAGATATTCAAGTTATTCTTAAAGAATGTTTAGTAAAAGTGGTCTAAACCACTCTTTTAGTTACAAACAGTGTAAAATTCTTATATGCTATAGTAATAATAAAAAAAATCGTTACAATATAAAACTCTCATATGCTACAGTAAAAATAGTTCTAACCAACAGTTTAAACCATTCTATCAAACACCTTATTAGTCACTTAAGTCATAGTTTAAGATTTTTATAATTTAAGGGATGAAATTATTCAAACTAATCTTATAATGGAATCAGGTGCCAAATAATCATTAAGTTATACAACCACATTTGTGCTCATGTTTGGAGTTGGCCGCTATGCAAGTGCAACGAGCACCTTGTTATTAGGTTGTTATGTGAACTAATGTGTTTGATCGCAAATGGTTTTTTTATTTTTTATTTTTTATTTTTTATTTTTTAATGCCTTTCGGTAATTTTTTTTTTTATTTATGTTTTGAAATAACTTATTTAAATACACCCATTATGAATATTTTCACAAAATTCTATAAAATATTATTTTTAGGATATGAATATGTTTCTTCGATTACGTACTGTACGGGGATAATTTTTGTTGTTTTAAACAAAAACTTATATTTTTTGGTAATTAAAACCTTATATTTACCATTTTAAGTATTTTGACCAAAATGCAAAAAAACTGTTTTACTTCAACCTTTGGAGGTCAAACATATAACTATTTGCATAAGCTGTTTGGAAAAGCAGTTAGAATAATTAGTTACAACTATGAACAATATAAAGAGCTTACATGTTATAATAAAAAGCAAAAAAATTGTTGTAGTATAACATGCTATAGTTTTCAAACAAAAATTGTTGGTTCCAACCGCTTTTCTAAACATCAATCTTTTTTTTGTAATTGTGAAATGTTTCTAATTAAAATATATATTTCTTTGATTTACAATTTAAAACAATTTTTCTCAAATACGTCCTAAATTAAACTTTTTTTTTCATATTATACTCTTCTAAAATATTACTTTACCAAAATATGGCAATAATAAATACTTTTTTTCCCTTAGTTTACCAAAAACATTCTATTCCCTTAATCGGCCTGCTAAAATCATTTTTCCCTAAATGTTTTCAAAGTATCTAATTGTATAAATCTCATATACATTATTGAAGTATTATGTCAAAAACTTATTGAGTCTTGAATTATTTAAGCATTCACAAATAAGGGCTATAGCACTTTGCACCTTTTTCATTTTGGACTCACGCCTCCTTTCTCATTAGTATTTCTTTTTTGAGATATTTATGTTTTATGCTACACTTTTTGGTGTGGATTGTTTTGTTCCACATTTAAAAAAATATATAATTAAATGCCACAAATAAAGATGACAATTAAATTAAAAAGATTAATATACTTTTAGTGGCAATCAACAACTATCTTATTTTAAAAAATCTAATTTGTGTTTGGAGAGTACATTTAATACTAAAAATATAATACGATAATGTGGCATAACACTTTTTGTACTTATTTTTTTAATGATATATATCAATTCAAGCTTTATTCTTGTAGTGTACGTATAAAAAGACCCTTTTTTCCATAATTCTTCTTGTGAAACTCTAACAATTCAAAAAAATATATATAGAAAAGGAGAGTACAAAACAAAAATTTTACACATTTAATACATATATATTTTGAAAGTACACATAATATTTATTTTTTTGACTTTACACATATAATATTTTTAAACGCTAGAATTTTAATCAAAATTATGATCACTTTAAATTATTCAATTTTCGAGAGTTTTTGGTAGAAGATATTTTTTAGTTCGAACAAATCTTGCCTCTTTTCGTGGGCATTGGGAAAGCTTTAAAATGCTTATTCTTCTTCATCCGTTGTTTTATCTATTTTAAAATTGTTTTGATATGTCTACGCTGAGTCTGGCCGTCAGCAAAGCAACACCGAGCTAGGAACCTAATAACCGTTTTGAAATCTAATAAATTATTATTATTTATTATTGTTATTTATTATTAGTTTTGACAATAACTAATTAATTAATTAATTATAATAAACATGTCAAAAAAAATTCGAATAAACAATCACAATCAGCATACAAATTTTTTTGCTTAAAAATCAGTATATAGTCTTGAAAATCAAATAATGAAGTAATCTAAAAGAATAAGGAAATCTCACAGGAAAGGGTGTTTCATCTGTTAAACTACAATTTTACCGATTTGATATGCGACTATTCATATTAAAATTTATAGCGTGTAATATAGAATTTTTCTCAAGTATAGATCATATTGTTATAAAATTAATCCAATAATTAAAACACACATGATCTACTGATAGAGCAAAATTATCTTCTCTATAACAAAAAAATTGTTCAAAAATAAAATAAAATAAAAGGTTTATCGCATAACTATACCTCCTCATTTTCATTATTTCTCAATTTGTCCTACTATTTTTAGAAATTACAAATGTATCATTTGAATTTAAAAAACTCATTTCAATTTTGTCTCTTACAGACTTTTTTGGCTTAAAAAATAGAGATAAGATAAAAATACCCTTGAGTAAACCTAATTTATTAATAAAATATATGTTTCTTTTTAAGAAAAAATTTTAAAAATATGTTTTAAATTTTAAAAAGTCAAAAAACTTAAAGATATTTTTTTTTTTGAAATTGAATGTTCTATTTTACGATTTTTTTTATGTTTTTAATATATAAAATATAAAGGGGTAATTATATAACTACACCTTCTTGTTTTAACCATTTCTCAATTTATCCTCTTATTTTAAGAAACTACAAAGGTATTCTTTGAATTTAAAAAATTTGTTTCAGTTTTATCTCTCATAAACTTTTTGGACAAAAAAAATATAAAAACAAAACAAACATACCCTTAATTAAACTAAATTTATTTTTTAAACATATGTTTTTTTTTCTCGATAAAATTTTTAAAAAAATATTTTAACAATTAAAAAGTCATGAAATTTAAGAACATTTTCTTGAAATTTGATTTTTTAAGAGGATTTATATTTTTATTTCCATGAGATATTTTCATAACTGATTAAAAGTAATTATGTCGTTTTGTCTATTTTTTATTTATAAGGATAAAATTAAAACAAATTTTCAACTTTGTAATTTTTAAAAATAGAAAGACAAATTGAAAAATAATTGAAACTAGGAGGTATAATTATTTAATTAACTTAGATAAAATATTCATAATAATTAATTAAAGATAGTCATGCTGTTTTATTCAATTTTTTCTATTCATGAAATTTAAATAAGTTTTTAAAATTTAAAGAATATTTTTATAGTTTTTAAAAATAAATAAATTAATTAAAAAACAATTAAAATTAAGAGGTATGATTATAATCTAATAAACAAATAGTCTAAAAAATTACTTTTTTAGTTGAGAAAGAGCGATGAAAAATTAATGAGGAAAAGGGAAAAGCAGGTTCTCTCTTTTTTCTGGCTCACATGCTGCGGTTTCCACCTTGGACCCTCTCCTCTCTCACAGACTTCACCCCTCCTCACCCTTACTTTTCTCTTCATTTCCATCTTTGTGTTCACCCAAACTAAAAAATAAATAAATAAAACAGAAAATAAGAAACTTTTGTTCATCCCACAACACTGCGTTTGAGACTCCTTATAATACTTTTCTTGGGATGGGGGGGTTTTTTTTTTGTTTTCTCGTTTTCCTTTCTTGATTCTGTTTTGGTCCCTTATTATTATTATTATTTTAAATAATGAGATTTTGGGGGTTTCAAACGCCCACATGCATGTTCTTTCTTGGGGTTTGTCTGATCTGGATTGGATCACAAGCTTACTTATTAGTTCCTTTTCAACTTCCAAATGAGATGGAATTTTAGAGAGAGAGAGAGAGAGAGTTTTCTTGGTTTGGTGGCGTTGAGCGCCTCAGTTCGAAATCTTCTCTCAACGAAAAGAAAACAAGTAAGGTGAGATTTCCTCCCTCGTCTCTTGGATTCTTGCCTTGGCCCCACCCAATACACTTTTCTTCTTGTGCTTCCAATTTGTTTGTCAAACCGTCGTCTTCTTTTTTTTTTTTTTTTTTTTTTTCACAATATGCCCTCGTTTTCTCTGGGTGCAATCTAAATTGGGTCTGTTTCTGTTTCTCAGAAAAAAGAGAGGTTTCTAGGGAATTTCTCAAATTTGGGGTCAATTCTGAACTGGGTTTTTGGTTCTACTTCATGGCGCTGTTCAATTCCAAATTGGGTTATTGATTGATTATCTCTCTCTAAAAAAAGAAACAAAAAGAGGACCCGATTTTGTTGTCTTATTGGATGATTTACCTCGCTTTTGGTTCTGGAAATATTGAACTGTGAGTGGTCTGTTACAATTTATTTGAAAATACTCCTGAGAGACATGGCTGGCATTGACGTTTCGACGTATGCTCATAGTCCTGTTCATAAAGCCATAGCCATGAGGGATTATGCCGCTCTCAGGAGGATATTGGCGTGTCTGCCTCGCCTTTGTAACCCATCTGAGATTTACAACGAAGTCATTTCTTTGGCCGAGGAAGAGAAGGCTGAGGCCATATCCGCTGCTATTGACCGCCGGGATGTCCCGAATCGTGACACGCCTCTTCACTTGGCTGTCAAGCTCGGCGACCAGACGGCCACGGAGATGCTCATGGTTGCTGGGGCAGATTGGAGTTTGCAGAACGAGAATGGTTGGAGTGCGCTTCAGGAAGCCATTTGCAATAGGGAAGAAGCAATCGCCGTGATTATAGTTAGGCACTACCAGCCATTGGCGTGGGCAAAATGGTGTAGGAGATTGCCTAGGTTGGTTGGGGCAATGAGAAGGATGAGGGACTTTTACATGGAGATTACGTTTCATTTTGAAAGTTCCGTGATTCCGTTCATTTCTAGGATTGCCCCTTCGGATACTTACAAGATTTGGAAGAGGGGTGCAAATTTGAGGGCAGATATGACTTTGGCAGGTTTTGATGGATTTAGGATACAGCGTTCGGATCAGAGTATTCTTTTCCTTGGTGATGGATTGGAGGATGGGAAATTCCCTTCCGGGTCACTATGCATGATCTCACACAAGGCTAAGGAGGTGATGAATGCTTTAGATGGTGCCGGTTCTCCAGCAACCGAAGAAGAGGTAAAGCAAGAAGTGGCTGCAATGTCGCAGACTAACATATTTAGGCCTGGGATCGATGTGACTCAGGCAGTTCTCTTGCCTCAGTTGACTTGGAGGCGGCAGGAGAAGACAGAAATGGTCGGGCCATGGAAGGCTAAGGTGTACGACATGCATAATGTGGTGGTGAGTATAAAGTCTAGGAGGGTCCCAGGGGCTATGACAGATGATGAGTTCTTTTCATCTTGCAATGAAAATGAACAAGAAAGTGAGGAGCTTGATGGTATTTTGACAGAGGATGAGAAGAGACAACTTGAAGCTGCTCTTAAATTGGATACGGCAGATGTGGCTGTTGAGAATGGTGATGGAATTATTGGGCATCGGCATAGCTGTTATGAGCAGAGGGAGATTCCCATAGAAGATGTCAGTGGTTGTAGAAACGGTGAGACTAAGCAAGAAAAGAAAGGATGGTTTAGTGGATGGAGGAAAAAGGATATGAAGATTGAAGCACAGAAGAAAATTACCCCGCCTAGAAGTTCTGTGTGTGTGGAGGAGAAGGTGAGTGATCTTCTTGGGGATTCTCCAAGTGGAAATCAGATCAAACCAGGAAGACATTCTGTGGATACTAGAGGAAGGGATACTCGAGCGTCGTCTTCTACGAGTTCTGAGACCAGAAATCGCCATAAGGATGGGGGTCGCGAAAACGAGTATAAGAAAGGATTAAGGCCTATTCTTTGGCTTTCTCCAAACTTTCCACTGCAGACCGAGGAAGTCTTGCCATTGCTTGATATTCTAGCAAACAAGGTCAAGGCAATCCGGCGTTTGAGGGAACTTCTTACGACAAAACTTCCTATGGGAACCTTCCCCGTCAAGGTATGTTTTCTTATTGTGGGATTGCTCTTTTTATCATCTATACAAGCACCTTAATTGTTACGCTATTGATAGGAAATATTGTAAATTATATAAAGGTCAAATTCTCTGAGCTGTGCATTCTGTTTCTGGATGTGCTAGTTTAGTTGTGAAGCATTCTAATGTAGAATCTAATTGAGGTTTGTTGTTGTTACTGGGAACTGCTTTGAAAACATGATGTTTGTTGTTAGTTGTTAACTTGTTTTTTCCCCCTCAAGATTGTGGATTGCAAGATTAGTAAAAGGAGTCAAAATAAATACTGAATCAAACCATGGTCTTTGCTATGCAACCTGTATTTTAGCATATTAAGTGAATTACAAATTTGCAATTCAAAACTTGTATATGGTAGGATATGATGAGCCATATAGGCTTTTATCTAGTATCTTAGTTCAACCATGATCAGTATTATATAGTAGTTTGAAAATTGGACACAAATTTCTGACCTTCTCCTTTTTTATTCTGGTACGTTTTCCTAGATGTATGATTGGCCTTGACATGTGATTGTAGTTTGTAGGAGTTCTGTTGGTTTGTTATATGCAGGTTGGTTAAAGAATTCTTCATCTTACCACCCCAATTGGGTATTTCTAATATCAACGTATTCTGATTTTAATTTACTACTCAGACATGCCAAGATTTACCCTCTGTTTGGAACATCCGTTTCAATTTGTCAATTCTAACTGTGAACAGTATAAAGCTCTTAGTAACTACAGTAAAAAACAAAAAGTAACCACATTATAAAGCTCTCATATACTACAGTTTTTAAACGTAAAACGTATAACCTCCAAAACGGCCTGTAGAAGTTTAACATTTCTCGGTAAATTCTTTTAGACTTTTGAATTAGTTTAGAGTAAATTAGCTTTAATTTGTCCTGGCCCATATGTTGACATTGTTTGCTTCTTGCTGGATTTTTGGAGCAAGTTTGAGACTTCCTACTTGTTACATATTTTGTCATACTTGACAATTGACACTCCCAATGTAGTTTGACCATTTATTGTCAACTTGTTGTAGACCGACATAAATACGGACAGATTTGTTATAGTAGAAACAGATGCAAGCAGATTTGCTTTCTTACGAGTCATTTCAGATGTTTAACTGTATCATGGTCGACCACTATTAGATCGCTACTCACTTTACAGTTGTCTCTTTAGCAACACAACGGGTTTCTGGATTTTTTTTTTTTTTTTTTTTCAAAATTCCTTCCCATCGGAGCATTTCATTATGCCAGCAGTTATTACTGCTATTGACATATTGGTTTACCTTATACATTGTTATACTTTCTTCTCAATTTATCTTCTATAACAATTGCTGGCGTTTGTGTTCAGGTTGCTATTCCAGTGGTTCCAACTATCAGAGTAATAGTGACTTTTACGAAGTTCGAAGAGTTAGCGCCGATGGATGAATTTGCAACCCCCCCATCAAGCCCATCTGCCGTTGGCAGAGAGAGCCCCGTGGTGACGCAGTCGTCTAGTTCGTCATGGTTTCAGTGGATAAAAGCCCCTTACCACCGCTCTAGCTCGTACACCAATATTTCTAGCAATAGGATAGAAACCATTCAAGACCCATTTGCAATTCCCTCGGATTACTCTTGGGTTACGGCGGAAGAAAAGAAGAAGAAGATGCAGGAGAAGAACAAATCGAAGAAAGGGAAAAGTCAGAACCAATGAAGGCCCCATGGTTGAAATTGAGGCCTGAATGGGTAATAGAGGAGCAAAGTTCACTTGATAAACTCCCTCGGATACCAAGTAGGAAAGGGTGTTTTTGTTAATTCATGAATTTGTGATTACAGTGAGAAGGAAGAAACGAAAAAGAAACATGTTTGAGCTATGCTTCTGTAGAGAACTAAATGATCCTTCGTTTCAAGAGAAAATGTAGTTAATCATTGTGGGGTTGGAAAGAAAAGGGTCAAAACAAAAAAAGATTATATGATGATTCTTGCAACAAATGCTTTGCTTTTGGTGGATTTTTAGATTTCGGATTTGTTTTGCTGGAATGCTTAGGCGTAGTATGCAGTTTGTTCAGTTATTTATTTTTTGCATGTGCTTTTGCTTGACTTTTACTGAAACAAAAAACTAATAATAAACATTGCATCTTTAAATCGGCTTGAAAAAATTATGAAAAGATGTTCTCGCAAGCTTATCTCATGTAAAAGACATGCAGGCTAAGAAATCACATTTAAAAAAATGTCAGAAACAATTTATAAACAAGAAATAGAGACGAAGATCCTTCAAAAAAAGGAAATAGAGTAAGAAAGATATTAGTTTTCATTTAAAATATTCTGTTTAAAAAATTGAATTTCAATTATTTTCTGTTCCTTTTATATCACTAATAAATTGTTCTTGCATTACTATTTAAAAAAAAAAAAACTAAAGTAAAAAGGTCTTATGAGAACAGAGAGAAGGGGTCTCTCCGTAGCATATGAATTAATCGTGTATCTTGTTTATAAATGTTAAACTCAAGACTTTGTGTAGAAAAACCAAGTCTTATCAATACATTAGATGGTCGGCGGCTCATGGATTTTTCCCAAAACAAGTGCTATATAACAGAAGGAATTTCAATGGTAATATATACCTAGTCCAACTGTCCAAGTGGGGTTGCTTGCTGATTTTCTCCACCTACTCATTTATTTGGTAGTAATTCACAAAACCATTTCATGCATCAATATTGTCTTGGTGGGATTGGAGTTATTTTCCAAAACTCCGTATCTCAAATAAATGTTTTCTCATCGTTTAGTCATAAGCAACGTTATGGTAATGCTAATTAGCTGCTAAATTAGCTGCTGAAGGTTTTTTCACCATACCTACCTATATGCAGTCCAAATAAACTTGTAAATATGAGCCAAGCCGAGTTGAATAGGCCGGCCCATGACCCGCCTTTTGCCCTAGTTTTGGGCTCCACATGCGGGTCGGGTCCAGCCTTACATAATATACAGACCGACACAACCCACACATGGCCCGTCCGGCTACAAGGGGGGCTGGACCATATATTTTCTTTCCCGACCAGACCTGTATTTCCCATCTGGTCTCTATAGGCCGGGCGGTATGTATTTGCAGCACTAGGTACAAAAATTTTAGTCACCTAATGAGGTTCTGTATTAACTAACAGTTAAACACTCAACTCTTTGAGAAAACAAGTTCAATGAATAAAATAAGCTAATAAAATCTTGCTTCAATGCAGGATTTGACCTTGAAATTTCTTGAAAGCATCCTGATTTAGTGTCTCTAATGTCTGTTTGTACTGGGAGTCAGAGACAGAAAATAGCTATCTTAATTAAATACCCTGCTTTTGTTTGCTGTAGTTATTGTACCAACTCCCCAAGGAAGTACTGTTGTTTTGTTAACATCAAATGTTTTTATGTATTTCTATTATGTCTAGGAAAATAGTCTCAACTCTAGAGAGACTTTAAAGTTTAAAACACACATTTAATATGTGACAGTTTTAAACTATAACATATGAAAACTTTATACTGTTTACAGTTTAAACTCGTTTTATAATTTTTCCTTGTGTTTTTCCTCTTTAATCATGTTCTAAGGTGACAAAAGATTTATGTTCGAAAAAACAGCTTTTAAGGTATCAAGATGACATTTTTTTTAATTAAATCATTCTCCAACAAGATTATTGGAATATGAAGGTAGTAATATCATAAAATCGAAAACTAAAGAGTACCAGATGATAATTTTCCCTTTCTTTGAAACAAATTTCTTAATAAAGAGGACTCCAAGTAAATATTCTTTGCTTAATTGATGATTGCCCATTATTTTTTTAGTTTAATGCTATGATAAGCAATCATATGATTCCAATTTAGTCAAATGAGTAGGGTCAAAAACTGAATAGGCCTGGTTGGCAACATAGGCATAGTGCCATGTGCTGGTTTAATATGCATGAACAAACATCTCGAACTTTTCAAACTAATCTTCATTATTCTCAGGTTATTGCATAATTTGGCTTGATATTAGCTCATAATCTACTGTTTTCTTCTTTAGTATGTTTTGATTTCTTGGTAATTGTCATTAAATATATAAACATTAGTTGTATCTAAAAAAAAGCACTTAAAGAATACCATCGATACTAACAACACCACTAATAAAAGGTGGGCTCCATTTATGGGTCTCTACTAAGGACACCATCAATATTAAACACTATCATTAATAAAAGATGGGCTTCATTTATGGGTCCTGCACTACGAGACCCACATTGTATTAATAAATGGTGCTTATGACAGTGCTCTGTATGATATGTGAAAAATGCTTAGAGAGAGAGATTCAAGGCCACGAAGCCAATTGCTTCTAGGACCATGTCTTTATCTTTATTTTCCACAACATATTAGCCAATTTCATTGCAAGAAAAGTTGTAGTAGCTAAATTCTATGTATGGACATCAGTCAACTAGGCAAAAGAATTAGAGTTGAATGTTTGTTAAATATCTCAGAAGGAAAGCACGGAAAGGAGATCCACCTGCAATAGAGGGAAAGGAAATGTGAGATTCAAATGTGGTTCCATGTAATATTTGAAAAGCAAGAACAAAAGAAGGAAAACAAATTACAAGTTGTAACCATGAGAGCAAAACAGACAGGCTATATAGCAAAGGGTTTTTCTAGTCCGTGTTGTGAAGAAAGTAACAAGGAATACAAGTATCCCCTCTCATTTGAGATGGACCCATTTATGACCCGAATCCGATTAGATCAGGTTGAATCCACACTCTTTCAAGTGGATTTTCTCCTAAAAATTAGTTAGCGGACCAAATTGATATCTCTATTTAGGAACATGGAAACCACGAAGATCAATTATCATTCTTAGTTAAATTGTGCCAGTGAAATTCATAGTAGTTTATTTTCTCAAAAACAAAATTTCATCATAGGTTTAAAGGGTGTTTGAAAAGTGTGGTTAGAACTAAATAGTTGAAACTAATTTTGATTAAATCATTATAACATGTAAAAGTTTTATACTGTAGTAATTTTTTACTTTTTATTAAAATGTATAAGAGATTTTTACTCTCTATTGATTAGAGCCAATTACATCCAAGCACCCTATCAGTATTTTAAAGGTTTTAAACTGTCTCACAATTTGCAACAGTTGTGTCCTTTTGTGGATGTTATATTTAGTGCTTAAGATGTGTGACATCTCTGCTACCTATGTTGTGCAGAGGACAATTGTTTTATTTTCTTTTCTTCTTCTTTTTTTTTTTTTTTTTTTTTTTGTAAACTTAGGCTGAAGGAGCAAAACTTTTTACTTTTTAGTAGAATCAGAAATGATTTTATTGTTAAGTTCTGCTTATAAGCACGATAATTATTTTATGTGCTTAAGAAAACAGTAAAAATAAATCATATGTTGGTATATTTGAGTCCGTTTGGTTCGTGGTTTGAATCACAGTTTGAATCATTTTGCTACAGTATTTTCTTTTATAAAAATTTAAATCTTCATTTAAGTTTTTTATTTAAATTTATGAATCAAACGGACTCGAACTTCTTCTTAGTAACATATATCTAGAAATTAGGCAGTTTCCTACAAGCTTGAACATTAACATGTTAGAAGATTTCACGAAACCATTAGCTTTTTAGTTTTTCCAAGTTATATAGTTGCTCAGTAAATCATAACTAGTTGTTGAGGCTTTCTGTTTCTTTAGTACCCGTAATCGTTGTAATAATTGTCCTATTCCTTAAATTATGCATATTTTACGTAACTTCTCAGCTTTTGCTAGAAAATGCACTTTAGCTTTTGATATAGTGACATAGTGCATTCTGACACTTATTCTGATAAACCATCCCCCTTTTCAAAATTCAAAAAAGCAATCATTTTTTTTATTTTTTAATCTGCTGACGGATTAGCATCTTTTCTTCAGTGTTATGTCTTATGTCAATTAGTAATTTATCATGTTTGAGTAAATGACCGATTAACCATCACATTTTTTTTTTCAAAAAACTGAAAAAGAAAAAAGAAAACAACATTAAACAATAATCACAATTTTAAAAAACAAAAAAACAACATACAACAGATAAGCAATTTTGATGATCATTGAATTTTGATAAGCTTTGATAGAATAGCAAGCTATGGCCCTTCTAGCTTTGGCCGGTACTTTATGGTTTTAGAAAGTAATGTCGCTATTTTCTATTGCTACATTAACCTATACTAGTGAAAGCAGAGTCCAAAGACAAACCTGTTATATTTTCATCGAACTACTTGATATTCTCAAAGAGAGGTTAAGAGAGAGGATATTCTAGAACTTCAAGCTTTTTTTTTTTTAATTTAAAACTTTTTCGATGATTTCTTACATAGGGATGGAGGCCTTTATATAATTCTCTTACAGTAAAACCAACAAAGATTAAATAAGAAGGGATCTTTTTTTTTAATAAAGCACAAAACAAAAATGACTAAAGAAGAAGGAATCTCCTTTTTACAAAGTCACAACCAACAAAGCAACCTATTTACAAATAGGTTCATGACTTGGGATTAATATCCCGAAATAGAAAGAGTTTGGAAAAAGGGTATATTGTTACAAAAATAATACATAGCAGAATTTTAAAATTTTTAATACTAGAGTATTTTTTTTAAAACACAAATTTGACATGTTATATGTATAAATTAACTAGATCTTATTAATCTTTTTTTGCCGAAAAGCTCCCGCAATCGATGAAGTGAAAGGACGATACAGAAGGACCTCAACCAACTGGCCTTCTTTGCTATTCTCTATCCACGACTGGCATGTGTGTGGGCACACTGTATAGCTCTTCCACTAGGCGACTCTTCTTCCAACCAATTGAGAAAACCTAAAGCTATAGTTCGTGATACATGAACAATAGCTCACAGAGAGTTTTAGACTCTCACAAGCAGAGTCTCACTCTTAATCTCTCAATTGATCTAAATAACAATGAGTCTCACTACCCTATTTATAGAGATTGGGCCTAGGGGTCAGCCCTTATCAGATAAGACTTTAAAAATTCAGATCAGGATCAATATCTGATAAAATTAGCGTGAAATCGTATGATCTATTTACTGCTCGGTCAGTAGGCTGAACTGGCAGATCAGCCTGCCGAACTTACGATAAATGATCCCTGCGAATTGTTTATTTTCCACCCAAGATTCTTGGGATAGAGCCTCAGTTTTAATTCGAACAACCCAATAGAAAAGTTATCTGATTAAAATAGTCATATCTAGATAATCTCTAGGAAAATAAATATTTTTGATAATTCAACAAGTTTATCTTGAATTAATTTATTCAAAATTAATCCAACCAATAAACAAACATGAATTATTTGATCTCGATAATTTAACAAGTTTATCTTGAATTAATTTTTTACAAAATGAATTCAACCGATAAACATACATGAATTACCTGATCCTATCGAATTTTCAGCCAATCTGATAATTTGACACAAATCACTAATTATTGAAAAAGCACGCCATATCATTACAGGGTTTTTTATGAGTTAGCAAAAGGAACCTAATGGACCTATATAATAAAAGCTCCTGATAATTATGAAACCCAATATTTCAGATATACATTTCATAATTATCAACTTTAAAGTTACTCCACTAAAAGCTTAAAACTACACTCTCGAACTATATAGAATTACAAAGTCCATATAGCTAAGTCTCTATGACATATCATAATGTATTGTATCCCCATAGGATTATCCATAATTAGCTTAAGGATAAATTCTATCTTACCTTCCTGATTATTTTTATCTTACATTCGATTATCTCACCATCGAAAAACTTACCATCCAAAGATGGTATACCATTCGGTTACACCTGTGTATCCAAGTGGTTGAGTTCTCTAGTTTTTCAATTACAAGATAACGTATAAAAGAAGATATCAACTACTCCTGAAGATGAGCTATGGATTCCATATCTATGAATAACAAGTCTACGCTATCAAGAGTCATGGTTCCAATGTACTAACATACGTACCAACATAAAATGTAGATGTCACCCTTGATACATCAAAAGACATAAGTCAAGACAACAAACTCACAATTCATCTCAAGATTAAGAAACAATACATATAATTGTCTAAAGTGAATCAATTTACCGATACAGAATTATTAATCCAAATCAATTCACTTTATGTCCCGATCTAATATATCGTCACCTATGACAATGCATCAATGTTTCTATTCACAGAGTCCTCCGATGATGGCCAAGACAAACCATCTCCCATTAGAGATATAAACAACATAACAATATTTGCATAAATAAAGCGTCCAACTTTATTCTCTCGATTGCGGATCTTATGATTTAGACCGTTACATTAAAAATCGTGTCTTTCGTATAATCTGTCCATTATATGCCCAATTCTTAAAGGTTTAGACTGACACTCTTAGACTTTTGTTCGCTTATCATACATTCAACAAATATGAACGTATGTTCGGGTGCAATTTAGTCCGGCTCACATTACCGAGGGGCCCTGGCGGCCCAATAATGAAGATGACAGAATGAATCGAACAAAACCAGCCCAATCGAATCAGCCATTCGTTTGGTTCAACTGGTTCGATTACTTTTTAAAGCCTTCATCCGAAATAATTTGTGATCTTTACGAAGTTTTCGTTTGACCGAATCGATTGTCTCGAGCGGATGGATTCACAACACGTACTGACGGTTGAAGCACGTCTGGTTATGGACTGAAATGTGGGTTGTGCATGATTCTTACAGCCTATCACCAATTGACACATATCCCACTACTGCGGTTACTTATGGTACTTTATCCCACTCCGCCGACGGTTGAGGGCTACGATTCTTTCTCATCCTCTATATAAGGAGAATGTTGCTTTGTTGTATGATACACCAAAAAAACAGATACAGAAACTCTGGTAATTTGCTTTTTCATTTCTTTTTACTCCCTTGTAATCTATACTCAAAACATCATAGTGAATTACAGTGGATGTAACTCTTTATTAACAGAGTAAACTACTATAAATCCCGTATGTCATCTTATTTCAGCATTATTTTATTCATTTTACTCTAATCTTGCATATAAACTCAAGTTAATAGGTCCATTTAACAGTGATTTGAGGGCCCAAGTTCTTAAATAACTCAATTCAGAATTCCAACATTTTAATTGTAGATTCACCGTCTACAACGTAAAGAGGACAAAATTTAGTATATAAATAATAAATAAATTCTTTATTGATAAAAATGTCTTCAAAAACATATTACATTTTTACGCATACAAGTCCAACATATACTTGTTGGATACCTAAGTCTTTGAATGCTGGTTTGCCTAATTTCTTAAGGAGGGAAGATTAAAGGGCCAATGCTCTTTTTACTGCTTTTTCTTTGGGGGACCTGCTCTTTATAATCTTAAGAGTGTCTTTGGAAAAGGTTCAAGGGATACCTGGAGGGCTTGATTATGAATCCTTGTGTATATGAAAAGGATGGGTTTTAAGGATAATACCCTTTTCATGCCTCAAAAATAAGCCCATTTCTTCTAGTATTCGGCCTACACGTAAGAGGAACCAGGCCTTGCAGATATTCCCAAAGATTCCAGAGGACAATATTGCTCACCCAATAAAATGTTACACCATCCTTTTCATAGGTTTAAACTGCGCCAGAGGAGATAAATGACTTCATCCCTTACATCCCTACTTAAAGGGCATGTTTACCAAACCATAAATGAATATAATAGAAAAGGTAATAGGATTGGAAAGCAGAGTAAAGCATTAGGAGTGAGCATCATTCACGTCCTTTTTAGTGTTTACTTACTTATTTGATAAGAGTTATGGAAAACAATCTCATTCCCTTTCAAGTGTTTATTTAGTTAGGAATGAAAATCTTATTCAATGTAATCACTAAAATATTGTTTTTACATAACTAATAGCTATTCCATAATAATATTTAAATTTAGATATCTAAGTAAATACGGTACTCATTCCCTTTGATAGGGAATCAATGCTAAAGGATTTGTATTCCATTTTCTCATTTTCTATATTATGTAGAGCTCACAAAACTCTCGTTACTGATTTTATAAGTAAATACGTTATTTAAAAAGAAAGGAAATTACTATATAGTTTCTATTTCCCTTTGATGTAAAGTACATACCCGAAGTTTATGGCTCCAGTGGATACCTAATTTACCCTCTAGGTAATCTAAATCATAGGGAATTGCAAAAGGAATTGTTTCTCAAGAATAAAATAATCCATGATCAAATTGGCAATAAGCAAAAGAAGATGCACCTTGCAACAATTCTGTCGAGAATATTCCTAGCAGTTAAAAAGGGACCCCACTTACCACATGGCCTTTCTATATTATGATGAAGTAATATACGACTCAACATTAGCATCAACATCTACCCAAAAAGACAACACAGATTTCTACAACTCTTTGTTTCAAGATTTTGACCCATATATTTTTTTTTTTTTTGGACTTTATAGTGTTAAATACTGACTTGTGGAAAAGTTGATCCAATTTCAGCTCTAATTCTCAAATGAAAGCTACCAAAAAGGAAAGGAGTACATAGGATGAATGCCTCGATTTGTTAGAAGAATATGAGCTAGATGCAATAAATCTGAGCTAGAGTCATAAACCTATTTGTAAATAGCTTGCCTTTTTAGATGTCATTTTGTAAAAAGAAGATTCATTCTTCTTTACTCATTTTCGTTTTGTGCTTTGTAAAAAAGAGATTAATTCTCCTTTAGTCTTTGTCAGTTTATACTATAAGAAGATTATATAAAGGTCTCCATCTCTTATAAGAAATCATCGAAGAATTTTTAAATAAACCCTTAAAGTTTTAGAAATATGCTCTCTCTCTAAACCTTTCTTTAAAATCCTCAAGTGGCTAGATAGAAATATAGAAGAGGATCTATAATAAATTGATCATTGAATCTGTTTTTACTAGTATAGGTTGATATAATAATAGAAAATAACAGACATTAACTTCTAAAACCATAAATTACCCACCAGAGCTAAAAGGGTTGTTTAGGGCTTACCTTATTTACAGAATTTATAACTTGCTATTCTATTAGAGTTTATTAATATGTACTAGAGTCCCTTCAAAGAAGGATAAGTATCTCACCATATCTAATCAAATCTAATGATGTCGCGACTTGGTCGTGTCACGACCACCAAATCGACCTCGTTCTGATTGGTGGTTAAGAATCGATCATTGGATCTATCTCAACTCTTGCTCGAGGTGTGGAGCTACTAGGAGCTACTATAGTAAGGCAATATGTGATCTTTTGTTGGTCTTTGAGATGGTGTAAGGGTATTTTTGTACTATTGTAAAATTCATCAGCTGAAAGAAGCAAGTTTGCAAATGGTTGTTCTCTCTATACCTGAAAGGACTAACTGAAATGTACTATTTGTTTAGCGAAGCACCTCTTGTTATAATGGTTTTAGCTACGTGTTAGAATTCGTTATTCTTAATATTCTTGCTTTGGTAAATTGTATTGGTATAATGTGATATTTGAGAACGACAAATTAGTAAAAATTAACTGCAAAAAAAGGCCCTTTACATACATGACACAAAGAAAAAGTTTGGATTAAAATTTGCCACAAGAAAAAAAAAAAACCATATGAAGAAATGCTACACTATCAAATCAGATTGTTTAGGGTACTTTTCAGATTACCCCTTTCTCAAAGACAAATTAAGACAGATTCTGTCATCTTCTGTAAATTCAAAATTTATATAGTAAATTTGAAATTTATTATAGTTATCTTAACATATGCAATTTATAAATTCAGAATTTACATAGCAAATTAGTAATTTATTACACTCATCTTAACTAAGACGGGTACATTATGTTCAACTTATAAATTTAAAATTTGTACAACATATTCATAATTTACCAGTTAACTATTGATATTGAAATTTATAATAGAACATGACTATATTAATTTATCATACTTATCTTAACTATATTCAACTTGTAAATTCAAAATTTTCACGGTAAATTCATAATTTACTACGCTCATCTTAGCTAAAACAGATATATTATATACAACTTATAAATTTATAATTTATCAATTAGCTATTGATGTTAAAATATACAATGGAACATGAACGAAGTGTATTGGGCTTATTAGAGCATTATAGAGGCTTATTATGTTGATTGCTGGTGTTTAAAAGATAATGGAAACCGTTGGTTACAACTTCTTTTACTGTAACATGTGAGAGTTTTATACTGTAGTATTTTTTTTTTAATTATTACTATAACATATAAAAGCTATATACTGTTCACAACTGAGTTTGTGTATGCCAAATAAGAGATAGTCGTGTAGATCGGGTATTGCTACGACCCAATAACCTATTGTATGTGGGTCAAATGTCAAAATATTCTTAACTGTTAAGACGTTTTTGCCCTTAACTTAAATTGATTCAATTTTCTCCGAAATTCTCAGCCGCCCCTAATTCACTTCTTCGTTTATCTTCTAGTTTTTCTCCATCTCGCTATCTTAATTGCCTTCCCCTTCCGATGACAAAGCCCCGTTGCAATTATTTTTTTTTACTGATATAAATCAATCCAAGATAAATTTTTATGGCATATATGTAAAGACCCCTATTATAAAGAAGCTGCCTCGAACAACATCGGCGACGACAATGGAGGGAGAGCGGCCGGTACTGGAAGGGGCGCTGATGCAGGGAGTGGAGCAGGCGCTGTCGAAGTCCTTGAAGAGAGGGTGGGGATTGGGGAGTCGAGGGTTTCACCATTGTTAGGGTTTTAGAGGTCGCCATTGTGGTTGGAGGTTGGAGAAGAAGGGCTTGTTGTTGTTGTTGTTGTTGGAGTTTGGAGGTTCATTGTGTTACGAGGGAATAACTGAGGGAGGCTACGGAGCACGACAGAGAGAAGAGAGGAGGCACGGTCGAGGAAAGTTTCAGTGGCCAAAAATGACATTTTATCTACTGGCGTTTAAAGGAAGTGGCCGGTTTCGAAAAAGCGCAGCAGCGTTGAATTGTCCCTTTTGTTGTCGTTTTCAAGAACTATATTTTGGAAAGGAACAGCTTTCTTTTTTGTTTTCTTTTCTTTTCTTTTTATTTTTCATTTCTTTCTCTGGTGCTTCTTGTTATTCACAACCAGAAAAATTAAACAAAAACAGCAAAAGTAATTCAACTTTAATTTTTGAAAAAAACAACTTTCCAAACCTTTTCTAATAGAGTTTTTGTCGCACACTATTTTTTTACAAGGCAGAAGATCTTGAGCCTATTTAGGAATATAAGTTCGAATACTACACGCCAAATCTCATTTTAGTTCTTGATTTTTAAAACGTTGAAAAATGAGTTCTAAATTTACCAAATTATTTTATGTTTTTCCGTTTACCCTACAGTAAAAATCTAATAAAAAAGACGTCTATTTTATTTTTAACAATAAAATTATAAAATTAACTCCTAGTAAACTGCACATGGTCTTTACGTAGCTTTATTCATGGATATTTTAACAGTTAGATGGACGACATGATTAATCAAAGTCAATTTGATAAATTAAAGGCTTAATTTAGGGCGTTTAAAAAAAAAAAAATCAAAGACATAACTTAAGTATCAAAATTGAGACTGAACTCTTCACTATAATTATAATGGTTTTGTTATCAAACCATTTGATTAGCCTAGCAATATAATTCACATGTGGGGGCCACTCATGATAGATAGGCACCATGCAACAAATGCTAATGATAGGTTAAGTGCCACCGGCACCCACGTGGATGATTGATGTCAAACAAGAGAAGTTGGCCGTTTAATTAATAATGTCGTTTTTGACGGTGGGAATTTATTTCATGACAACATCAAAAATTGACTTGTCAGCTCTCAACAACGTCCTATGTCGTTTTTGGGGATGTAATTAATCTGATGACAACATGAAAACTATTGGCTGTCCCCTCCCAACAAGAACTAACACTCTGTATTTGGTAATCTAGAACTGAGGTTCTGTTATTGGGCAAAAGTACGGTAGAATCTATGTTTTGGCATATTGTATGCAATCAAATTTTCACACTAAATGACAATTCAATCAATCTACAATTCTCCAAAGTCTACTTTGTTACGTCTCATCTGATAAAAATAACTTAATTTTCAATAATACGAATTAATTAAACAGTAATTTAGTAGCAAATAATGGACTGCATTGAATATTCTAATGGTTATCATTAAAGAGAAGGGAATTATATTATCATTAATTGAAAATAAAAATATATGGACCAAAATGTAACAACAGTTAGTAAATAGCTTGTTTAAATTAAAACGAATTTAATTTTTATAGAATGACTTAGAGAAAGACACGAAGTATTATAGAGAGAACAAAAATAAAATTGAAAAGAAAAAGAAGAAGATAGATGAGATAAAAATAAAAAAAAGAATACGTGATTCTAGAAATGTTATGTATTTAGATATTTTCAAAAAGTGTTATATACTTATATTAAGAATTAAAACTATATTATTTAGTACAATTTTCCTTATCTTATCTTATTATAAGTGGCCCAATCGGTGGGTAATTAATGAGCATAGAAGAATAAGAGAACATTGATTAACGAAAAAAGGGAGATGATTTAAGAGAGAATCTATCTGTATTTACTAAATTCACAATAAAGAAAGAGAGAGAGAGAGAGAAAGATTCCTTAAAGAAATAAATAAAATGAATATAATTTTGGATATTCACTTAATCTTGTTAAGTATGGGTGCTTTTTTTTTTTTTTATAGTACTTAAGGCTCTATATTTTGGGGTCGAGAGGCAGTGGAAAGTGCAAGTAAAATTACCAATTTGACCTTTAGCCTAAATATTGCATTTAATTATTTACTAAAATCTCCTTTGGAGAAGGGGGGGGGGGGGGGGGGGGTGGGGGGTGTTTGTTAGTGTGGACGATTTGGAAGATCCGAAGATATAATTTGAGGACATGTGTAACTAGGTTTCATTTGTATACTAGGAATAGATTGTTGTACAGTGACGGCCTAGGAGGCAGGCATGCAATTACTCCTAGTCCTTTAATTTAATCCCCCAATTATTTTTTGTCTATATTTTTTTCTAAATTGCCTCCTGAATTTTTCAACTTATGGCATTTATAATATATTTTTTTAGTTTTTATTATATTTTAAATTTTAAATTTTAAGATCTCATATTTCAAGCACAAAATATCAAATATACCAAAAACTAATGACATTGTTGTACAACTTCATAATGTTATGAACGGTAAACTTTAAAAATTGAATTCAACTCAATTAAAAACTTGGATCGTTTCAGGGAAAAAAATACAAATATTAAAAGAAGGACATTTGTACTAGTCTATATTTTATTTTAAAATTTTTGTTTAATTCATGCCTTTTTAAGAAAATATTGGCCTACCACCATTAGAGCATAATTACCTCCCAAACTATTGTTAGACTTTGGCAAAAATACAGGGGACTTAGTCCCACATTGGTGGGTAGTAAAGAGTGAAAGGAGGCCTAAGGTTTGTATAATGAGCTCAATAATTTGACCTAATAAGAGCACTTTAAGTATCGTAAGCATTGCATTGATTGTGTTCTATATTTAGGTAAAATGTGATTTTATTAGAGTTATGGGAGTGAGACAAAAGTATGCTTGTTGACGCAGTAGATATTTTTTTATAAAGGGTCGTGTTTTGAAGCTCTTGATATTGTCGACGCCTTTATAATTCATATCAATATTACGATTCTATAAATACGTTTTTTCAATTTATTTAATGGAGATCAGTCAAAGAGCCAAACACCCAAATGATGAACATTTAAACGGAAGTCCATTTCAAAGTATCACAGATTTTGTAAATTCAATATATAAAATTATTTTACATTTTGAGAAGCAATGGGTTCTTACCTTTAAGCGATCCTCATTGGATGATACATATACAAGAGTTCCTTACTCCCTCAAGTTCTCCGTCTTCCGATACACTAACAATTAACATTTTGATAAAATGTAAGACACAAGGAGAATGTAAGAATCATTTAAAAAAATATCCCTTTTTCCTCATGTAAACTACTAATCATTTTCTGGAAGATATATAATCATGTTTCCTCTCAAGTGAAAATAATAATAATAATAATAATAATAATAAGTTCTAACTATTACTAACTATCCTATTAAAATTGGTCACTAAGTACTCCAACCACACATTGACATACACAAGAACTAGCCAAAATAACCTCAATAGCTCACATTCTTAAGATGAAACTTAGTTTTTATGCCCCTCTTGTTTGTAATGCCAAAAAAGTAAGTGAAGTGTCAAATTTTACCTTGGCTCAAATTCCTGAACATGAGCAATATCCTTGCCATGAGCATCAGGCCAACTAACTTTCCTCTTCTCTGTCCTTGATTGGTTTTGGTTTTCCTTCACTACTGTTTTCTTGAGATTACTCTTGAGACTAGAGGGTTCAATGTTGTGATTGTGAGGCCCATTAGACCCACCTCTTGTTATATGGTTGCTATTGCAATTGCTTGTACCAAAACCTTGATTCTCATTGTTATAATTACCAACTTCTTCCATGACCCCATCTCCCTTTTCTGCCTGAGATAGCTTCTTGGTATTTGTATTCGTATTACCGTTGTTGCCCTCTTCAGTACTTTTGCTGTTGAACCCTCTTGATGGTGCATAGCAAGACCATACTAAAGCAGTGCACCGGTTTTGCGCCGTCGCCGCCAGGAGTCCTACTACCCACTACAAAGCTAGAGGCAATTTGCAAAGCTTGTGATGCCTAAATTTACCTTTACTTACTATTTCTTCCTATGATCAGTACCAAATATCAATACCAAGACTAAACTTTAGAGCTATTTGGTGAATCGGATTAGAATATGATGTATCAAACACAATGAAATCTTGAAGAGAGAAAGAAGAAAAAGAGAAAGTAAAGATTTTGTTATGTAATTGATTTTTCTTATCGGCAAATGATTATGCCCTTGCTTTGTATGTGTATATAGGAGCGGAAGCATTGTTGTTTGATAGGTGGTGGGGTTATGGTAAGACCCTTTTTTTAGGTTGGGAAAGGTGGAAGATATAGGAGGTACAATCATATTCATGCCTCCTCCACTAAAGGTGGTTTCACTTTTGCTTTTTTTGTTTCTTTTTTTTTTTTTCTTCTCTCCTTTTTCTTTTCTTTTCCTCAGCACTCATTGTTAGTTTGGTGAAACGGGTGAAACAAGAAAAAGGAAAACAAAACAAAAAATAAAAAGTGCTCTTTATCTTTAGCTGTTTATGGAAGAGCACTCATTGATTTGTTAACAGTGTGAGGGCCTTTGAAATGAGCATCTAACCTCCTTTTTTTAGGAAAAAAAATTATTTTCCCATGATGTTTTGCCTTTGTTGGCACTAGCTTGTAACGAGTGGAGATGGAAGGTTGGCAAACGAGGATGCAAAGGAATGGGAAAGGGAAAAATTTTATGCTTTTATGGATGTGCTTTCTGCTTGAACATAAGGTGTTTAAGAAGGATAACTCATTCTAGATTGCATTATATAGCATCATAATATGTACTTTATGCCTTCGGCCTGGCCTCAACATGTTGGTTTTCTTGAAGAAAGTGCTTGATATCTAGTATGTAACATAGCTGTTAGAATATAGTTATTCGAATTCAGTTTCACCCGTTTTTAAAAGTTTGCAATATGATAATTGTGGTGAAAGAACAAATAGAGGATTTTTCATGAGATTTATAGTGATAGTGAAAGGATCTGTGGTGATACAGACCTTAATGTTTTGAACCGTTTGGTTTATGTTTTAGGCCTATAAGATTTTATTTATGCCTATATATATAATGTATTACGTTAGGGTTTAGTAATATCGATTTCAGTTTCTGTATTCACTACCATATTGTAATCTTTTTTAAATTTATTGATTTTTTTCTCTTTTGTCTATAGTTTTTTTTTCTATCTTGAGTTTCTACGTAGATATATGTGTATTCTTATTTTTTGTTTTTATGGTACTATTTTCATAAACATGCATCAAAATCTATACGAGCCATTAGGAATAAAATTCCCACGAGTTATTCTACTGCTGAGAGATGACAAAGGTAGAAAGGACAATAAATTAGCATAAATAATTAAAAGTAAAGTCTAACTGATAAGTGCATTGACTTTTGAAAATTATTAAATTATCATCGAGTTCAAATTTACTACCTAAAAATACGAGTTTTTTTATAATATTGTCAAGTCTCGAGTTGTGAATCTGTAATTAACGAAAACTAGTCAATGACGGGCCTGGTCCAAGGGGCTCCTTTAGTTTTTACTCCCAATATAATTTTTTCTCACACTTTTTTTCTCTAGTTTACCCCCCTAGCCTCTATAATCCTGACATTGATATCAGAATTTTCAGAAACTTTCAATTATACTCGGAGTTTTAGCTTTTAAATATCTTATATTTCAAACTTAAAATACCAAATAAATAAAAAAACAAAAACATTATTGTACCATAAATATAATTATATTGTTATTCTAATTTAAATTTTGGTTTAACTCACGCTCCTCAAAAAAAAAAGAAAGAAATTCATAGTTCCACTGCTGAAATTAATAATGGTGATCAAGAGTTGCATGTATTTTATTTTCAAAAGATTCCATAAAAATAAGCCCGCATATGAACTTACCAAAAAGACAAAGTGAACAAAAGGGAGGGAAAAAGAAAAACAAAAAAACAAAAAAAAACAAAGAGAAATAAGTGCGGTTCATCAACTTGAACAAAAGTTAAAGAGTATTCCAGCTCAATTTAACTCTGTGAGGACTCAAGAATCAGGATGTACTTGGATTTTCAGATCACTAGCAAACGATCACATCCAAACTCTTCAGCCATCCTTCTCTCTTCCTTTGTTTGGCTGCCGCAATTTCCTCAAGCCTACAATGTTTTTGTCATTTGAATGGTATACAAAAAAACAAAAAAAAAAAAAACAAAACAATAAAGTAGATTTCCTATATTTTTCCTGAATAAGATATTTTCTCACTGTGCTTTCTTGTCTTATCCACAGGCCTGGCCTGATCAACAGGACACATATAAGGAGAAAAATGAAACACATCAGAAAATGAGAAAAGGCTTGTTCTGAAGTGATGGGTAGGTGAACTGTTTAAAATTGGTTGATGGGCAAAGAAAGGCTTGAACTGAACCTTGTAAAATTTATTCACCCCAAAAACACTCTTTTTCTGCTACAATGAGATCTACAGAAAGAGGGGTTACCTTTTCTACTGCTATCATTTTGTCTAGCTTTAAGTCTACCAACATATTAACCTTTTTTTTCTGCTAATTTTGCTGAAGATGACCTCCAGTTTTAGTGGAATCTCATGCGTAATGCTCAAAATGCCAGGCACGCGCAATTCTTGATATGCCAGGACTACTGGCTGTGAAAATTCATCAAAAAACTGATCGGCAGATTTTTTATGGAGGACCAGAAATGATTCCAGCTGTCTGAAAAAATGGACCAGTAAAAAATATACATATATTGAAGTGTGACAGATGTTACAGAAGGGTGAAAAGACCGAGACAATATTGTTCCCCCCATGCTTGTACTCCATCTAGGAGGGACAAGCTCTTTTGTGTGGGTCCAAGTCCTTGAATTTTGTTACATGATATTGCGATTGCCAACACTTTGACAGCTAGAGTATGGATTATGGGTAATGCAGCCAAAGCACTACAACATCATTGCTAGGTAAAGACATGTTTCTGAGCAAAAACAAATTTATTACAACACCAAAGTTTAACTTTTATATAATAAAATTTTCATATATTATATTATAAAATAAAATAATATTATAATATAAAATTTTTACATATTATAATATTTAAATTTTAATTTTAAATTTTAACTTAGTTTTTAAACTCTTTCAACAAATGACAGACCCGAATAAAAAGTTCAAAGAGAACTAACCAACTGATAGCGCATGCGTCTCAACATTACATAACTCGAACATAGATGGTAATGCCTCTCTTAAAATTAAATACGAAATAAATATGTAAAACTAATGTAAAGATTTAATGATTCAAAACAAGTGTTGGTATTCTCTCCTACCCTACCAAAAAATTCTCACCAAAAAACTTTAAAAAATAATAATAAATAAATAAATACTAAAAGTGAAAACTAACTACATAAAAGTGTTAAAAGATTAAAAAATAAGTTATAACTAAAAGTTCAAACTAAAAATACTATAGCATATTTTTACTTATAATATATTTTTACTTTATATTATAACATGTGAGTTTTACACTAAAATTTATGAGTTAAAACTAAAGTGACCAAACAGCCTGTCAGCCTTCTCTTCATCTGTCAGGAATGATTACCTTCCTGGGATTTATTTCTGTGCAACAAGTACACTTTAACTATAACAATAAATAAAATGAGAAAAAGAGTGGAAGCAAAAGCATATGGGTGAACAATGCTAATGGCAAAAATAAATATCGTATTCCATTCAGCTCTTTCGAGAGAACCATGATTCATTTAGCTTCTGTAAGAAATCCCAACTATACATGTGAAGCTCCGTGATTTGAATTTTATCGTATTATATACACATCATCTTTGATTCCTGGGAGTTATGAGGATTGGAAAAGGACCTAAACCGTAGATTGGACATTTTTATGCTTGTATCTATGATACAGTTCATCAACATAGCACAATTGAGGTCTTTTGGGAGCAAAATTAAGCTTGTTCTCTACAACAATGTGTCCCTAATAATGCGAGCTAAAATGCGAGAAGTTAATCGATTGACCACTTCAGGCAGTACTGTGGCAGAGATGCCCGGTAACACTGGAAGAAGCTCTTGGATAACCCGAGCAACATTTATATCCTATACATTCCCAGCAAAAACGTAACAGAAAATTAGAATTAGTATCGGAGAAAGGAACAAAATATGCAAAATGATGGATGAACATTACAAGTCAAGTATGAGCTAGTATGTAATGTACCGGATTTGATGTTCTTGATATTGAACTTCCTGCGGTCAAGAACTC
>CAMOHE010029451.1:0-14948 GCA_946598075.1 Artocarpus hirsutus | reverse complement strand
TCATAAATGAATGAATAAACAAACAAAAGAACGAATCAATATGTGTGTATTTATGTATGTGTATATGTATGTGTTTGTGTGCGTGCGTGTATGTGAGAGAGTTAAAGTTCTTTAGGGATGATCATTCACTCAAAGTTCAATTGAGTAGTCATAAATGAATGAATAAACAAACAAAAGAACGAATCAATATGTGTGTATTTATGTATGTGTATATGTATGTGTTTGTGTGCGTGCGTGTATGTGAGAGAGTTAAAGTTCTTTAGGGATGATCATTCACTCAAAGTTCAATTGAGTAGTCATAAATGAATGAATAAACAAACAAAAGAACGAATCAATATGTGTGTATTTATGTATGTGTATATGTATGTGTTTGTGTGCGTGCGTGTATGTGAGAGAGTTAAAGTTCTTTAGGGATGATAAGAGTAACTTCTAACTAACTTCATCAATTTCAGCAACAAAGGTGAAGGACGGCCATTATTTTTTTTCCAAAGGATGACACCTCTCAACTTATTCTTCAGGGGCGAAAAGTCACCAAGATCATCACTCAGACTCACAAATGTAGTACTGCAATGAAAGCCGTCGTTTGATACAAGCTCATATTCACCAAAGGAATCCGTAAAAGCTATCAGCTTGATCAGGTCTTGCAAATTGCAATCACAACGCTCCATGGCAAGAAAAGCAAAGTCCTCATTATGTTCCACCCCAAAAAATCTTACAACATTTTGGTGAGGACTAAATGCTAAAAAAATCGAGATTTCTTGTTTAGCAAGTTTCTCATGACTTAGGGGAATGCGTTTCACAGCGGCAGGTTTGTCTTCGTAAGACCCGTCAAAGACAACGGTCCCATTGCCGCTCAAACCAATTTTCTTTGATGGAAAAAACTCTATTTTCCCTATAGTCCGCCGTTGATTTTCATCTTGTGGAACTTCTAGAATTGAAATGACCGTTTTAATTTCTTCTCTCTGCAAATTTTAACAGAATATCTCACATACAAATAGATAAAATAAATCAATTTGAAAAAAAAAATATATATATATATATATATATATACACACACACATACACACACACTTTATTGAACGAAAATCAATAGTACAAAGCAAGAAGGACCAATTCAAGGTCAAGATTCTCGAGTTAAAAAAGTATATGTTAATACTTATTTAGTCTCTAAATAATTTTCACTTTTAAATGAAGATTCAGAATTTCACATTCAAAAATATAGCCTTGAAGTTAACAGAGTACTATATAAAGAAGTAAGAACTTGTAGCAGGAGCACTGACTCAATTAAAACAGAAATATGTGTGTTTTCTCTTTGTTAGTAGTCAACTGATAAGTGCATAAGGTGCCATTTTTTTATTTGTTGGATAGAGAATTGGACAGGGGTCCTAGGTTTGGGATTTGGAAAGGGTAGAGCTGGGCTCACTAGAGGCTAGCTAGGAGTGACAGCGCTGGGCTTGCTGGGTTTGGGTCTGGTGGAAATGGTGGAGAAGGGAGGAAGAAGATAATGGTTCTTTTTTTATTATTTTTTTATTTTTTTTTTAGAATAAACGAGCAGGAAAACCCGCGCGTTGCAGCGGGAATGACTATTTATATATCTTAGGCATCTCTTGCATGTCATGAAAATATATCACCTCCCGCGTGGAATACATGGCATGTTATATATTGATCCAGCACCTTAAATCAAAATATTCTTCAACATCTTCTATCACATCCATCTTTTCCAAAGACTATTTATTTATCTGTGAGTAGATTGACCTTAACTTTGATAATTTTTCTCCTTTTTTTTTTTTTTTTTTTTTTCTTTTGTGAAACCCTGTCCTCCTTGTTCATGATAATCAAAATAAAAGTTTTGTACCTACTGGTTTCATTATTCAACTGCTTTTAGATTTTGTTAACATAAGAACCCAAAACTTCATAAATTAAAAAAAAAAAAAAAAGTTGCATAGTTGAAAAGAAGGAAAAGATTGAAAAGAAGTTGAAAAAAAAAAAGCTGAAAAGAATGAAAAGGTTGACCTATATCAACAATAAATAATTATTAACTGTCTAATTAGTTATACAAAAGGAATTTTATTTTTAGTATAGGACCTTTCGCAGACCTGCCAACATGTGCTCTTTCGGCATGTATATGTAGCATATAAATTATATTCCAGGTAAATATGGCTATCCTATTGAATAGGATAGATTCATTAGTATATATCTATAAATGTATATATGCTAATTGTTATAATAGCAAAAATTCCTTCCAATTTGGTTCATAATTATGACCATGTACAGGAGCTGGTATAAGGGGATGAATTAAAAGGCGATACTGTTATAATATAAATAATATGTTTTGCAAGTAATCTGCAAACAGCACCCACATTCAAAGCATTTAATTAAATTTCATTAATTGGCAACCCAATAATGGACATCTTAATACAAAATTTATTAAGGCTGCAATACTGCAAACAACACCTACATTCAAAGCATGCAATTCAATTACACTAATTAGCAAACCAATAATGGACACTTTAATATAAAATTCATTAAGGCTGCAATGCAGAAACATTTTTGTTCAACCACAAGAAAAAAAAGATTTTTACTAACCACCCACTCAGATAAGTATATAATTTGTCTATTTTTAAAAGGACATGTTGCTACCAACATCTGGCTGGTTTAGTTGACAGGAAACTATTCTGCTTAAACAAACAACTCAAGTTCGAGTCCTTATGAACACACAGCAGCTGTGTTGGGAGACTCTTGTCGCCTTCAGATCTCTCCATAGGTCGGCTCCAAATTAGTCGAATAAACCCCATAAAAGTTGAGAGGCCCTTTATATGAAGGGTACGTGTCTCACATGGTGGTGGGCTCCGAAAACCGGGGGTGTAGATCACCACCACCAAAAAAAAAAAAAAAAAAAAAACAACTTGCCAAGCCTGAATTCCACTACATCACCCTTTTCTTTTCTTTCTTTGTTTGTCCATTCACAAAATAGATTCATTGGGCCTAGTTAGAATCTCACCACTGCAGAACTGAGACTCTCTTTATGTTCTTGAGGCTTTCCACACCATTATTAAAAAATACATATATATATTAAAAAATAAAAAAAAATGAAAAAAAGGAACTGACCGATTATATTTAAAAGTGGGGACATTCTAAGTTGTAGTAGTTCAAAAGATTAATGAAATTTTTTATTTTTTTCAATTTTTTTAACATGAAATTAATATTAAATTTAGTATGCACAATTAAACATCAGATACTAAAGGAAAAGGGGAAAAAATGGTTTAAATAAGTAGTAATTCACCTAATTGCAAAAAATTTCAACATTACTGGCAATACATAGCATATGGAAAATACTCAGCCAGCATTTTGAATCAATTCAATGTCTCCATCGAAAATCTCTGGAGATTTTCTCAATTTTTTATAACATGTTTATAGTATTTTGTTCCTGTAAAAACGTTAATATAACATTATAACTACATAAAGAACAGACGAAAAAATAACAATAACACATTACAAAACAAAGTGACATCATAAGTTTCATCAACTAAACTATTTATAACAGAGTCTTAGCCCAATATAGCATTTTTTTTCAATGTGAAAAAACAATATCAATACTTCAATAAGTACATCTGGAAAAAGTATAACAAATCATCAGAACATCACTGTAAACAAAGAAAACATCAATGTAAAAGGATCATTACTGTATAAACTCTTATTTTTCGGTCTAATTCCTTTGAAGACAAATCTTAACAAAGCTTGCTTTTCAATGTTAATAAAGGAAAACTGCAAGACAGACAGAGGCATAAAGTCTAAGATACCCATACGATATTCACATAGCTATGAAAAATTAATGTTGCTCATGACAGCAAGGCAGATCGACTATGTACTTCAGAGAACAGAATTATAAGAAACATAGATAAATGCATAACAAACAACTACACTCATGAGAAAGGTAGGCATGATGAGGAGAGAGACAAAAACATAAATCGTTAAGAGATCTTACAAGTCAACGAACAATTATTATTTCATCATGAAATTTCACCGGTCAAGAAATCAAACCTGTGCGTCAGGAAAATCTCCAACAGCTATCACCGCCATGTTGCTCAAGTGATACCATTTTTTATAAAACTGCTTTACAGTCCGAATCACCTTCTCTTAAGCACTCGGCATACTGCAATCAACCCAAGATTTTTTAAAAAATAATTTAAAATGAAAAAAACTACTGACTTCGACGATAAAGTTTCCCAGTCAAAAGCTGATTAAAAATTTATGTTTGAACTCATATCAGTAAAAATAAAGAATGTCTACAATGTTTTTTTTTTTTTTTTAATAAGCAATTTATATGAAAATAACAGCTC
This sequence comes from Artocarpus hirsutus, assembly GCA_946598075.1. Lineage (NCBI taxonomy): Eukaryota > Viridiplantae > Streptophyta > Magnoliopsida > Rosales > Moraceae > Artocarpus > Artocarpus hirsutus. Next base: position 10,608 of record CAMOHE010029451.1, on the reverse strand, counting down.
ACATGCTAACGTTCAATTATCACATCTCCTCTAGCTGAAGTGAGCGCTTGCTAGAATTGTTACCTTTGAACCTTCCATCATCTATACCCAATTCGAATCTTGCATCCTTCCTGTGGCATTGCTGTTCCCTCTGTATTCTTCTATCACAGTACCTCTTTCTTTATCTAAATCATCTAGGTTAAAGATTAATAAGCAATAGGAAGTAGAAAAAAAAAAAAAACTAAAGTGCTGAATTCTGCAAAGACCAACATGAGGAAAAAGAATCATTGATTCCTAAATCAGACATATTTAAACCAGGCATTTTCCTTGCTACCAAAAAAAAAATTATGAACGACTCAATTGTATATAAATGAAAACAAAAAACATCACATTACTTACCCGGTATGCAGGTTCAGCTTCTTCAGAAATCTGTCCATTAGAACCTCGATGGGCAATATCGTACGGACGTTAAGTTTGTAAAGGCTCTTTGCTTCCACGATTGTGTTTACTGGGAAGTGGGTATAAAGGACTTCCAAAAGACACAACAAAGAATCAGATAAACACCAATAAAAAAAAGCATGTGCAAAAGTTTAGGAAAAAAAGAAAAAAAAAAAGCAATTATTAAGTCACCATTAAAATCAGTATCTCAAAAATCAGATTTCGGAGCTTACTGTGTGGAAGAAAACACAGAACGAAGAAGACGGAAGAAGAAGAAAAATAAGAAGAAAAAGAATCTGCAAGAAACCCCAAAACAAAGAAGACGGAAGAAGAGAAGAAATCTGAGAAGAAGGGGCCGCTAGGGTTGCAGCAATCATTGTAGGGCTTTTCTTTTTTCGCCGAATGACAGAAAACCCAGACCAAAGAAAGAAAAAAGAAGGAGTGAATCAAGGGTAGGAAGGGAAACTTAACATAAAAGATGAAGATAACGAAGAAGCCACTGGAAGAAGGAAAAAAGAAGCGAAAACACCGAGACCAAAATTGGAAAAACAACCCGGGGCAAAAAACAGAAAGCACTGTAACTGAGTCACGGCGAACAGGTTTTTTTCCTCTGCTTTAGCAGTATTGGGAATGTTATAATTAGGTATGAAAAAAATTCCTCCAAAAATACAAAACCCCCTTCTTCACGGCGGGTTTCAACCAAACTGTTGTTCAGTCCACGATGAATCTAACAATATGTAGGTATATATAAAGACACACACATGCTAAAACTGTTAGTCGCATTATAACATTCATAACAATTTAAATTCATAAAAGCGGAAGCAATGAATCGCATAGTACCTCCTACCATTGAAGCGAATTCTACAATTCAACCCGATACTGACAATGTTTCCACGTTGTGTTTTTGGACTTCTAAACACTAACAAAAAGTCTCTAGATGGTGTAGTTTTCTTTTGCTTTTTTGTTGTATGTTCAGGGGCCAAAAAGGGGACACATTTATAACCGTGACCATTACATAGTTATAAACAGTTGAGGGTGGTTTTTGGCCAAAATAACGGCACAATAGTTCAACATTTATTTTGAACGTTCCACGTGGGCTAATCAAGTGTCCAACATTCTTCCACTTAGCCCATACATCCCATAAACTATTATAATAAGAAACAAAATTTATAAATCATGGTGATAGGTCTTCTAAATGACGAATATTATCTTTCATGTATTACAATATATCTTGTTTCTCAAGATTTGCCCATGTAACTTAATGAACAAATCCTATGTTTATTCTATGTCCAAACTTTAGTGATATTTTTCAGGAATAAATTTGTGCACGTAAATGAAGTTGAAATGAGAAAATATCATAAATGCAGAGTTTCATTACAAAGTACAATGAAATTACATAAGGGAACCAAGTCCCATCCTGTCTACATGATCCCTAAATTTCACTTGTGGCATGCCTTTAGTTAAGGGATCAACAATCATCAATTCAGTACTAATGTGCTCAATGACCACTGCTTTATCCTCAATACGTTCCCTTATGGCTAGATACTTAATGTCGATATGTTTGCTTCAGCTACCGCTCTTGTTGTTTTTAGCCATAAAAACAGCAACTAAATTGTCACAAAATATTTTCAATGACCTAGAGATAAAATCCACAATCCTAAGCCTAGAAATAAAACTCTTGATCCATACACCATGCAAGGTAGCCTCAAAACAAGATACGAACTCGGCTTTTATAGTGGAAGTAGCAGTCAAAGTCTACTTGGCACTTCTCTATGAAACAGCTCCATCAGCTAGCATGAAAATGTATCCAGAAGTTGATTTTCGTGAATCAATGCAGCAAGCAAAGTTTGAGTCAGAGTAGCCAATGACCTCTTAGTTGTCGGTCTGTCTATACATAAGCATATAGTCATTGGTTCTTTGTAGGTACCTCATCACCTTCTTTGCAGCCTTCTAGTGGTTTGATCCTGGATTACTCTAATATCTGCCCAACATTCCTATAGCGAATGCAATGTCAGGTCTTATGCAAACCTGAGCATACATAAGGCTTCCTACAGCTGAAGCATATGAAATGCTGTGCATATGTTCTCTTTCAAGGTCATTTTTTGGGCACTGATTTAAATTGAATATGTCACCCTTCACAATGGGAGCTATACTCGGTGAACTGTCTTTCATCTGAAATATAATGCCCAAAAAAAATCCAAAGATTAATAAGTATGATTAATTGAGGATTTTTCTCTCATTACTCAGCTAAATACTTGAGAAAGTACAAGTTTTGAGTTTATTAACACGTAAAATTGAAGGTCTTAATAGTTGTAAGACCTTAGAAATAAATAATATTATGAATGCATAAATTTATGTGCTTTATTTATGAAACATGTAATAATGTAATGTATGATAGTGCATTGAAATAATTGTTTAATGTGCTAAATTAAAAGTTTATGATTCATTAATTTCATGCATGAGCCAAAAAGGTGATGTCATCTGGCAAAAAGTGAAATTTTCAACTTACTATGATGATGTGAAAAATTCCTATATGATATCAGTTTAGTAAAAGAAATCCAAATCAATAGTGATCATGAGCTCCATACCATAATTCAAAAAATGGTGAGCACCAAGTTTAAGTATGTAAGGTTTATGACAATTTTACTATGATTGATCTCGAAATTTAAGATGATCATAAAATAAGATAAGAATTTCAAGAAAGTTATAAGAATCATTGGAAGTTTGAGAATTCCAATATTTTGAATGTGTATAGTTAGTTATTATACACATTAATAATTACATAAGGTTTATTATTATTGTTGTAATAATAATAACAATAATAATAATAGCAGTTGTCATAATTATAGTGAAGAAGAAGAAGGGCGTTGATGGGGTCCACAAACGTTGATCTATTACTAAGACATGGCTCTTTATGAGGAACAATTTGGGTTGTATTATAAAGATTGAAATAATGTTAACTTTATGAATTAAATTGACATACAGATAGTCGATTTAATTTATAAAACTATTTTAAATTTAGGCTATTATTTTTATGACAAAATTTGAAGCTTAAAATATAAAAAATTTTAATGAAAATATATGTTTTAAATTACATTTTAAAGTTTTAAAAGTTAAAAATAATTGTAATACTTATATTGAGCAAAGTTTTAAATACATAATATCTTTCTTAGAATACATACATACATATATATATATACACACACACATGTATAAATATGGATACAGTTGTGAAAATAGTAAATCATCGGTTTTGAATACAAATGTATCAAAGTAGTTGTTTAAAATAAGATTAAGAAATCAAATTTTAAGTTTTAACTAAGGTTCTTAAATACAAAGTATTTTTTTTAAGTAAATACATATATATATATATATATATATAATTGGTGAAATAAGTGAATCAACGATTTTAAAGACAATACTGTCAATGTTTATGGTGTCAGAATAATCCATACAATATAGATAAACTTTATGAAAATGATTTTATGACAGCATGGAGATGTTTATATGGCAATGATATAGCAAGAAAATTTGAATTTATGTAATATTTTAAAGAACGAGAATATTACAATAAAAAAAGGTATAGTTATGTTTACGAAAATTTCAAGTTTATGGATCAAATTTGATCAATCCGACACAACATGTATTAGAGTGTGTAGACCATATAAGGGTCTATAAATACATGACACAAAAAAAAAAAAAAAATCTGGCCAATCAAATTAGCTCATCCCCCCTCTCTCTACTATCTCTCTCCTCAAACTCAGTCCAGCCAAATCTGGACTCCATTTTCGATACCTTCCATACCATCAGAAAGCTTTCGTCGAGTTGGTTCTGACGACATACTATGCCAACCATGACTCTGCCGGAGCTACCCGTACACACCAACTAAAGCCGCAGAAACACATCATCTTTCTGATGTGATTTCTCTACCGTCCGACCACCATTTGACACAATCTTGGTGTCAACAGACTTAGATCGAAGAGACAAAGAGAATGGCACCGATATTAAGGTACGATTCTTGCCAGAAGAGCCTCGACAAAATCCCCCTATTTTTGTCATCGGAACTACCTTCTTCGACGACAGTATGGTACACCGCCTGTACCAAAGCACTCAGAGTGAGGTGAGGATCAAAATGCCTCTGTTAATTTCACGCCACAACCGCTACCTATTGGAGAACGGAAGACACCTATTGCCGTCACCATGAGAGATGTTGAACCTATCCTTATGGCCACCGTCGAGCCCAATTGACGTGGCCATCACCTTTAGACCGACGAGGGGAGGAAAAGCCCCCCATCAATTGCGAGAAAATCTCACCATCGGCTGGAGTTCCATGAACGCCGCCATGAGCCACCATGAGATTATTGAGCACACCCATTTAGCCATCGTTACATGAAATTGGCAAGACCATTGGGTTTAGAGGAGTGCGAGAGAGCTTTTCCCCCTCTCAATTTCACGGTAGCGCCACCGTTCTCTAAAGAACGAAGCTGCCATTGTCGCTCGCAATCCACCACCACAATCCCGACATTTTCATGGTGTTGAGCAGCTCCACCTTAGGGGAAACACTTAAAAACCAATGGGGATAAAAATGCCCAAGTTAATTTCAAGGTAGCTACATCGGAGGGAGATGATCGGAGTCTCCATTTTTGCCGTCGACATTGAGCTTCAAATTGCTATGTTAGAGGCCGAATTGGGTAAAATTGATACCACCATTGGACTTAGAAGGGTCAATTTAGGGGGAGTAGGCTTGAGCTCAGCCACCAACGGAGTCTAGTCAATGCCGGTCAAAGGTTAGTCAATGGTGACTTTGGGATTTTGTGATCTGGACCTCTGATCGATGATCTGAGACCCCCTCTTGACTCGTTTTGACGCTCTAAATGTGATGGTGACCTCTGTTTAAGCTAATTCCACTCCGATGAAAATCATTCGATACCAACTACATGCAAATTGAGGCAATTTGAACTGCAGTAACGAAGTCCAAAATGATGTTTTTAGTAGTAATAAATCTCCATGGAGCATTCCTAGCCAACCACAGCCACACGAGGAGCACTACTAAGGATGCTGCATAGACTATATATACAATGAGATACAATTGGACCTGCTCAGCTCGGAGTCCAAGTAAGTAACAATCTCGCCTACAGTATGAATAGTTTTAAAAATAAATTGATTTAAATATTTTCAAAAAAATTTACGAAAGTGCATGATCAGTGATTTGATACACTGTTTTATGTTATGATGTGATATGTTATGTTATGACATGACGTAATATGCTATGATGATATGATTAATGAGTGATGTATGCAATATTTAAATTATTTTGTTTAATCACCTTCAAATAAAGTATGATTATGATTTACAATTCATGATTTACGAAATTGTAATGTCATGTAGTGATAAGTCATACTGCATACACACAATAAGACAAGTAAAACTTATAAGCCAAGATAAGGGTGTCATACCAACCTCTCGACCTACAATGAGGCTCCATGTTAAAGTAATAAATGATCTTGGTGTTGTTGGGACCTCGCGAACCCTAACTTCCTAAAAATTACGTGTAGCTGGTACGATTACTTGGGCCCAAAATAAGAAGATAAGATACAACTTAAATAATTAAGTATAAATCAAGTTGATAAACAAGTATAAAATGTTCATGCATATTTTTATTAAAATGATTTTTGATTATGTTTTTCAAGACTAATTTCCTACTTGCTGAGCGAAAGCTCATTTAAGTATGTTCATGCTGTAGGTAAGAAACCTGTCAGCGGTACTTAATGGGTAGTGGTAAACAGCGAACGAATGACGAAGATGGAAATAAATACGGCACACGCAATGTAATATTTTTGCATTATTATTTTATAAATTTATGTATGTTTTACTTTACAAAATTACGTGTGTTTAAACTTTACAAAAAATTATGTGCATATAACTAAGTAAATAGATTTCATAATCATGTTTTAAAAACCGAGATTGTGATTACGCAACCTTAGTCTAGAGGATTTTAAGGTTTAAAAAAAATGTTGCAATAAACAATGCAACAAATGTGCGAAGTTTTTAAGTAAGAAAGTTATATGCTTAGTTAAAAAAAAATGCCCAAATGAGTTTCATGCTAAAATAAAAAATGATTTTATGAATATGTTTTATGAATTTACTTTTACAAAAGTTTAGATGAATATGCTTCGAAAATTATTATTATATCAATTTTAAGTGAACAAGTTCCAAGTAATTATTATTATGATAAGTTCTGAAAAGGTTAATTTTTAAGATATTAAATCATAAGAAAAATATAGAAATAATTTTTAAGGAAGTTCCAAAAAGCATTTAAAATGGGATTTTATCTTAACATTTAATTTAAAATTGTTTTTAAAATAGTTTTATTTAAATTAAGAAATATTTTTAAAGGTGATAGCTTTTAAATAGTTAACCTTATGTTTAAAGAAAAAGTTTCAAGAAAATATTTATGGTTATGTTTTAAGTAATTAATGTTACGAGTTATGCAAAGGATTAAGATTTTAGAAATTATGATTATGTTAAAACATAATAATTATCATTACGTTATTATCCGTTTAAGAAATTAATGTTATTATGTTAGATTTGGGAAAACAATTATTATTTCCTTTAAGATTTCATGTCAAGGATTCCATAGCAAGAATCTATTTTAAGAAAAAAAAATTATTCCAAAATTTTTGTACTTTATTCGTAAGTATATTTCTGTTCATGGACATGTTTAAGTTAAGTAACGGTCACGTAGGGAGGGTTGTTACAAGAAATCTCTCCAAAACTTTGTTGATATAGGTCTTTTAAGACAGATCCAAAATGCCTTTATATCTGTCTCTATGTATCTTAATGCCTATAACGAAAGATACTTCACCCATATCCTTCATGTCAAAGTTTTTAGAGAAAAATTATTTCACCTCATGTAGCATACCTTTGTCATTGGTTGCAAGTAGAATATCATCGACATAAGGGACAAGGAAACAAATTCTACTCCCACTAAGCTTTTGGCATATGCATTGATCCATGATATTCTCAACAAATCCAAATGAAGAGATGACATTATGGAATCTTAAATACTACTGACGGGAGGCTTGCTTCAACCCATATATGGATTTTTTAAGCTTACACGCCAATTGCTCACCATTATTAGAGGAGAATCCTTCTAGTTGTTTCATGTAAACCTCTTCCTCTATATCACCATTGAGAAATGCTATTTTCACATCCATTTGTTGTAGCTCTAAGTCAAAATGAGCAACGAGTGCCAAGATGATGTGGAGAGAATCTTTCTTAGATACAGGAGAAAAGGTCTCTTTGTAGTCAATTCCTTCCTTTTGAGTGAACCCTTTGGTGACGAGTCTTGCCTTATATCTTTTGATGTTGCCCAATATGTCTTTCTTCATTTTATAACCCATTACACCCTATGGCTTTTGCACCATCAGGCAACTTAACAAGATCCCAGACTCCATTAGATGCCATAAAATCAATCTTATCCTTCATAGCATCGTACCAAAGTTTTGATTCTTGGCAACTTATGGCTTGTAAAAACATTTTGGGATCATTTTTGGCTCCAATATTGTAATCCGATTCTTGTAGATACACAACATAATCACTAGAAAATTGCCGATTTCCTTTCTCTAGTAGATCTTCTTAGTGTTGATCCAACATTTTCCTGAGGAATCTGTTGTTCAACTTGTTGCTCGATTGTTTCCAGTGGTTCTTGAGCAACTGGACCCTTTAGATTATTATCAGCAGCTTGTAGAACTTCAACAATCGGTTGCATAATGTTTGGCTGAACTATAGGAGTATTATGAATAATAATCAACCTATCACTTGATGTAGATAGTCAAGCTTTAGTATGATCTCTTTCAAAAACTATGTTTTGAAATTGATTGCTCCACTAATCAAGTCATTTTCAAGAAACTTGGCATTCCTTGATTCCACAAATCTACAGCTATGAGTTGGGCAGTAGAATCTATATCCTTTTGACCTCTCAGCATGTCCAACGAAATACCCGCTAATGGTCCTCGGATTTAGCTTCTTTTCTTATGGGTTATACAGTCTTACTTCAGACGAACATCCCCAAATGCATATATGTCACAAACTCGATTTCTAACCTTTCCATAACTCAAATGGTGTCTTTGGGACAGCCTTGGTCGGAACTCGGTTTAATATATACACAACCTTCTTAAGAGCTTCAGTCCACAAGGACTTTGGAAGATTGAAGCTATTCTACATACTCCGCACCATGTCCATCAATGTTTGATTTCTTCTTTCTGCCATACCATTCTGATCTAAGGAACTAGGCATGGTGTATTGGGCAACTATCCCATGCTCTTGAAGAAACTTCACAAATGGACCTTGAGCTTGTCCATCCTCAATGTATCTATCGTAGTATTCTCCACCTCTATCTGTCCTCACGATCTTAATTTGCTTTTTGCATTGTTTCTCTACTTTAGCCTTAAAAACCTTAAAGGCGTCCGATGCTTCATCCTTTGTATGAAGCAAGTAGAGATACATGTATCATAAGTAATCATCTATGAAAGAGATGAAGTATTTCAGACTATATGAGTCCATGTCTGAACTACAAATATCTGTATGTATAATATCTAATATTTTTGAACTCCTCTTGGCACCTTTTTTAGACTTGTTGGTTAGCTTTCCCTTAATGCAACTCACAAAAGTATTGAAGTCAGTAAAATCCAAAGTACTGAGTACTCCATCGTTTACTAACCTTTTGATTCTTTCAATAGAGATATGTCCCAATCTCCGATGCCACAATATAGAGGAATCCTCATTTATAACACAACGTTTAGTGCCAGATTGAACATGTGTAGCAGCATAAGATGGTTCATTTTGCAAATTAATTGAGAAAAGACCATTAGACAAAATACCATTCCCAACAAGATCAGAATTATAAAATAAACTGAAGGATTTTTCTGAAAAAGAATAGGAATATCCTAAAGTTACAAGTCTTGATATAGAAATTAGGTTCCTAGAAAAGTTTGGAACATAAAATTTCTTATCCAATTCTAAAGTAAAACCACTACTTAAAACTAAAGTGCATGTTCCAATGGCCTCCACATGTGAACGCATCTTGTTTCCTAAAGTGATGCTTAGCTCACTTTCCACTGGTTTCCTTAGGTTTTGCATACCTACAAGGTATTCACAATATGGATTATAAATCCAGAATCAATCCACCATGTGTTATAAACAACATCAACCATATTAGATTCATAGCAAACAAATGAGACTGGATTACCTTTCTTCTCAAGCCAATTCTGAAACTTCCCGCAATCCTTCTTCATGTGCCTCTTCTTTTTATAGAAGAGACACTTGGATTCCTTCTAAATGGCAGCTTTAGGAGGTATTTTACCTTTCCCCTTATCCTTGGCTTAATTCTGGTTGTGATTCTGATTCTTTTCCTTGGTTGTTGTCAGTGCAGTTTCACCCATTTTCGTTATTAGCTGCCCTTCTTCTTGAGTACACATGGTCAGCAGTTCATTGATGGATCATTTATCTTTATGTGTGTTATAAGAAATTTTAAAGGGCCCATATGGCTTTGGAAGGGTGTTCAAAATGTAGTGTACTAAAAAAGACTCAGACATATCCACCTCAAGGTTTTTAAGTTGAGTCGCTATGTCCCTCATCTTCATGATGTGCTCACGCACACCTCTTACACTAGTGAGCCTTAAGGACAAGAACCTCATGATTAGGGTGCTGGCAAGTGCCTTATCTGAAGTTTCAAACTACTCATCAATGGCCTTCAGTAATGCCTGAATGTTGTCATATTATTTGATAGAACCGCGTATGCCAGCAGAGATCTTAGTCTTTATGAACATTACGCTAAGGCGATTAAATCACTCCTAACGTTCATAAAGAGCAATCTCAATTACGGGCTTGTCTTTCCTTATAGCATAATCAATGTCCATCCACCCTAAGTGAAGGATAATCCTCTCCTTTTAGACCTTATAGTTATCCCCTTTCAGTTCAGGGATATCACATTGAACATCAGAAAAATTCACAGGTTATATGACTGCATAATTAAAACAAACATGCTTAGATCCAAAATATTGAGACTAATAGACAAAAATCATGCTTTACCAATGTAAATCATGCATAAAATCATGAATCTAGTGACATAAAACTTGCCTACGGGCTAAAGTTCTAATTCAATTAGATTCATTTGACTATATGATAAAA
>CAMOHE010029450.1:0-66443 GCA_946598075.1 Artocarpus hirsutus | reverse complement strand
CGGTCACCAATGACCCTTTTATTACACTTATTTATATTTATTATCCTTACCTTTTTATTTTTTTCCGAATGTGTATTTTGATTTTTTTTTAAGAGAAGTCTTTTTTATTTTGAAGTCCACCTAATTTCCACTAGACATATAGCTCCCTCAAATAAAATAAAATAAATGTTCACTCTCCTCTATCCTTCTATTTTTTTGTTTGAATTAAAATTAAAATTCGTTTTATATAATTTATTTTTTATTAAAACGAGACTCAAATTTTTTGTCAAATTTTAATATCTTATATAATATTTGGCCAATTAAATGTCTAATTTTAATATCTTAAATAATATTTAGTCAATTAAAATTTAACACGTTATTTAAAAATTTAAAATAATATCTACTTGACTTTTACATGTCTTTATATTACTCGTGTAAGAAAATGACAAAACAAAAGTTTTTAGCGTGTGCAAAATACAAACAAGAGAAGTGTATAACTAAGTTTAGCCATGAAAAAGAAAGGAAGAAATTTATTATAGGACAAAGAAACGATGATATACATTGCTTGCATTTAATTGTAATTGCCTATTTTTAATAAACCCATTAATTGCAATTTAAATAAGGTGTGCATATGTTACTACGAAAAAGAAAACAACAATAATGGAAATAAAATTTAGAAAAGGTTTCTCTTGCTTGTTAGAATTTGAAGAACTTATTCATGTTTTTTCTTCAAGCAAACGGCATTCTCATTCCATAATTCAGTGTAAGAAAATGATTATTTGAATTGAAACAATATCCATTGTCGTTTTCAAAAGCAGTCTTTTTTGTCATTTTCTAGTCCCCATTTTGACCAAACAAACCCAACTATTTTTACCGTAGACAAACGAGGGACAAAGAAAAGTAGAGCACATTGCCCTCCTTGAGACCAGAAAAACGCGTCCATGATTAGTCCTGTGGGAAGCACTATGCTGCATTTTATCCTCTGCTGTCTTTTTACTTGTTATATTATTAGGTGTTTGAGAGATGTAATTAAAACTTAAATCTTTAAAAGTGTATTTGATAAAGTTAGTTTTAATTAATTTTTTAGTTAAAAATAATGCAAAACTTCACATGTTATAGAAAAAGAAAAAAATTATTATAATGTAAAGTTCTCATATATTATAGGATTTACAATTATAATCACCATAGCAAACACATTATAAATTAAAAACTATAATATGTAAAAGCTTTACGTTGTATTTTATTTTTTTTAATTACTATAATATTAAGAGATTTATATTATAACAACTAAAAATTTTAGTTAAACAAATTAAAAAATTTTAATTAAAATTATTTTTTTTTAATTTTAAGTAAAAAATTTAAATATTTTACTTTTAAATAAAATTAAATATAATTTTACCTGTTAAGATATCCTAACAACCACACACTTATAATCAATTATGTCAAAGAGCAGTGCTATATATATATAGCCCGAGCAAGGTGCGGCCTGCTCTCTCACAGGCCCCATTGGGTGGGTCCTACAGTAGAATTAATGAAATATATATATTTTTTTATTTTGGTTTTTTCGGAGGAGGCACTGTCAAGGCAATAGTCCGCGGGTGATGAGGTGTATGGATTTGGCATTGGGGTGGCGCCACGTAATGTCAAGTGTAAGACAGAAGGGCGTTTGCTTTGGGAATGCGGCTTCTTCCGCCAAGGAAGAAAGTCATGCCTTAATTTGCTCTCCAACTTGGTACCAACTTAATCCCCAAAAAATTAAAAAAGAAAAAAAAAATGTCACCTACTTTATCCATTGCAACAACTCAATGATAATTAAATATTGGGTTTGTGATGCTGACCTAGGAGATTTTGAAAATGACGGTTTGGCCTACATTAATGTCACATTTTTTAACATTAGTCTATATATGTGCGATTAAATGGAGTTTATATAACATAAATTATGAACAAAAAAAATATGAAAAGTTGTTAAGAGATTTAAAAAATGCACAAATAATTGAATATACAAATTTATTTTATTTTGACCATCAATATTTATTTTTTTGAGTCTAACTCTGTTGAAATTTATGAAATATATAATTTTGCTTCATTAGTTAATAAATTGTTTATTTTTAAATAAAATATGTCAAGGATATAACTAGCAGAGTTTTTCAAGGTGTGAAATAGTAAAGGAAACAAATAGATAAAAAAAAGATTTTTCTTTTTCAAAAAGAACAAAAAAAGATATTGATGACACAATTTGAATTTTATTTCAAATATATATGTTTTAATTTTTTTGTTCGAATTTCCTTTTATTGTATTATATTTTAAAAAAAATCCCTCATGTATCATTATTGTATTAGATTCTCTTTTTATGGCAGTCAAGCCATAATTAATACCAAATTTATAAGGAATGAGATTATTTTGGCAAAATAGTTAACATTGGAGAATGAGAGAGATCAATAAAGTTGAAATGAAAAGAAAATAAAAGAGTAATCAAAAGCAAAAAGATAAGAGAACATTTAGGGTACAACTATAGTAGACTAATAGAGCCAAAAAGGAAAAAGAAAAAGAAGTAAAACACTTAAAAAAAAAGGTGAACTACTAAAAAGAAAAGAGGGAAAAAATTAAACCTAAATCTAAGAGACAATGATAGACAAATAAAATCTGAAGGGGAAAAAAAGTAAAGCCCCAAAAAAGATAGATAAAGAAAAAAAATGATAAAATATCAAAAAAATTGAGAAAGAAAAAATAAAACACCATTTGCAAAAGAAAATGATAGATAAATAGAAATTTTTTTAAAGAAAAAAATAGAAAAAAAAAAGATAAAGCATCAAAATGACAAAATTAAGGGGATAGAGAAATTCAAATATGAAATCACAAATAAAGCAAAAAAAAAATGAAAGGTAAAAAAAAAAGGCTAATAAGAAAAAAAAGAGAAAGGAAAAATAGAAAAAAAAATCCAAAATGCTTATTTTGGATGACCAAAGGTGAATAGTGCAGATCATATGCGCCCTTTTAATAAAATTGAAGATAATTTTTATTTATGTTACACTTAAAAAAATCATGTAACGCTACTAATTATATTATTTGTTTAAGTTATACTACACTAAAATATTTGTGGTATTTATAAAAAGTAAATTTTAAAAGATAACATTTATTAATTTTTTTTTTTAGGTTTAGTCACTTACAATGCAAATAATCACAAATTTTTGAATCTAATAGATGCACTCGCATATCTATATATTTAAAACTCACGTAATGTTTAAAACGATTTAGTTTCTAATAAATAAATTATATTTGTTGCACCCTAAACTATTTATTTCTTGCATGATACAGCTCGAATTTTCAATCTCATAACAATGCACCTTGAACTTTGAAATTATTAGCAATTGAGGTCTAATAGCTACTTATAATTTTCATTAGGTACTCTTTTTCACAACTTGAGTTTCAATTTTTCTTAAAATAGCAAACTCTATCTTTCAAAAAACTCACGTGCGAACTAGGTGACCAAAATTGTCCATGTCTCTTAACGCTTATTAGCTATTAGACTTTAATTGTCAACAATTTTAAGATTCAAAGTGTATTTTGTCAAAATTAAAAGTTTAAGGTGCATTATCCGAAAGACAAATAGTTTAGGGTGCAACAGTATAATTTACTCCTTTTCAATTTGGTTCTTGCTTTATAATTTTTTTGTGATATCCGTTATTTTAACTCGAATGATTTTGTAAAATTTAATGTATAAAACGTGGCAATTTAAAATTTTTGTTGTATTTAAATTACTAAATTTTTTTGGATGTTTCATTTATTTACAAAAATGCTATTTTGGCATTTTCTTATAAAAGTCTCCGAATGAGACATGAATAATACTTCCCCAACTACTCCTTTGTTCACTTCTTTCAATTTTCCCCGTGACTTACCAACCATGTCCAGAAGGAGACATTTAATACCTAACACTTACCTACCATGTTTCCCTCATGATTTTCCTTCTTTTTATTTCTTCTTCTCACACGTCTCTCTCTCTATCATCTTGCTTCTACCTTACTTCTTCCTCCCTCATTTTGACACAAAGCTCAGAGAAAAATTAAAGAAAAGCTCAAGCTACACTGAAGGTTTCTAAACTAATTTTCTCTCAAAAACTCTACAAACAATCACTCACAACTTGAGGATTGAGGAGGCTTGGATGTTTTCAAAGATCAAACTCTACTTTTGAGCGAAATTTCGAGATTAGATTTCTAAAACCTTAACTTTGATTTTAAGATGTATTTTTGGTATGAAAATTGTGAAAAATGTGTTGTAGATGTTTATACAATGATTGAAACTCTAAACACCTTTAGAAACTGAGCTGTGATGTTTGAGTATTTTGGACTTAAAACATGTTCTTGTGATCTAAATGTGTTTTCTAAAGATTTGATAGAAAATAGTTATAAATATTTAAAACATGATATTCTAAGGGTTTTGTATATATTTATGAACTAGGAATTGAAGAAAGAGTC
Source organism: Artocarpus hirsutus (assembly GCA_946598075.1). NCBI lineage: Eukaryota > Viridiplantae > Streptophyta > Magnoliopsida > Rosales > Moraceae > Artocarpus > Artocarpus hirsutus. The sequence continues at coordinate 61,992 of CAMOHE010029450.1, read as the reverse complement.
AAATTGAGCTTTAGAGCTCAAAGATCTCAAGAATGGGGAAAAACTCTGTTTTCCCATGTTTTTGGCGGCAGGCTAGTGAACAGTACCAGCAGGCCAATGAATAGTATGCAGCGGTAGAGAGTCCAAAAATAGCAGTTTTGTTTGATAGGCCAGAAACAATTGATCAGTAGGCTGACCCGATAGTTCAAACTTGACTATTCTCAATATTTTAAGGCTAGGAAATGTTCCAGAACTTATGTATTTGATATCCAAACTTAGGGAGACATAAATGTGATTATTGTGTACGCCTAAAATAACAGTGTACTTGGAGCGTACGTGGTGAATTGTGTAAGCTGAAATTATCAATGGATATTTTGCCTAAAGGTAGGGATTCTATTACTCATCTTTTGTGAGGTTTTGATAAATTAAAATTTGGTTGTTTTATATTACAAGATATCTATATGATATTTTGAATGTATATGATTATGCCATAACACGATAATGTGGAACTCGTCCTGTACTATACAGGGAGGAATATATTGATGTTGTCATATGTTGTTGTAAACTAAGAAGCATGGTTAGGAAAATTATCTCTATATATATGAAGATGAATTATAAATGAATTGTAAGACGTGAAGAGGGCGGCGGTTACGTCCTTGGACACCAATACCCTAAAAGGTAAAATAGAGGGAGGTGATGATGCTCCCTTACAAGAATTGACTTGGTGAGAACTCGGGGCTTGATGTCCTATCATTGGAACACTCTTAGAATGATTGGAGGGCGATTAAGCGTGCCCATTTGGGTTTCGATGAGTTGAGTGATATTCTATTAAATGTAGATAACTAGAAATAATGATGAATTGTAATAATTATATATATGTATACGTATGAAACTTGGTAATGATTAACTATGGTATTCATGGAATGTAATCACAATAAATCTCATCATCTAGATAATGATGAGTACTAACTAACCATACAGGTTTAATATGGCAATAACAAAAATCTTAAGGTGAGTAATAGTTTTTCTCTACTAGGCATGTCGATGCTCATTCCTATCATATTTACTTCTGTCAGGTGGAACTCAGTGCAACTTATCTGACAAGGAATAAATGACAACACTATTGGTCACGTATTGGAAAAACCTTAGTTTATTGTAACTGATCTAAATCATGTAAGATTTATAGTACTTTGTAGTGACTTTGTTAAGTTATATATGTAACTAGGAACTGTACTATGGTGATGATAACTGTATTTAAATATTTGTATTATACTAAAACTGTGGTTTGTATTTAAAGAGTTTATTTTTATTTTATGTATATTTCAAAGACCCGCGGGCATCGTTTTATTATTTTGAAATGATATCGTATTTAAGTTTATTTTATTTATTCAATACTGCTAACCTCCACATAAGAGCGTTACATTTTGTAAAATTTCAAATTAACACGAATATTCTTCATTGATTTTATATTATGAGATGAATATCCAGAAAATGAAAATTCAAGGATCAATCAGCTAAAATAATAATTGTTAGAGATCAAACTATCATAATATGTTAATAGTTCAAGGACTAATTGAGTCAAAACCTTATAATACTTTAACAAATTAAGTTTGAATTGTTGGGTATTTATTTAATATCCTATTAGAGGCTTACATATGTAAGTGACAATTATATTATAGACTATCTAATTTAATAGGGCCAAGTAAGTTTTCTATTATTTTAGGCTCTAGAGATATCTATTAGGTATGGGCTTTAAATGTGTAAAAACTTAATACTAGTCAAATTAGGAATGATGGGATTCTATTTGACTTTGTATATGAAGGGATTTTGGTCCCCAAGTCAAATCATACGTACAATTTGCTCTCTTTCTTTCACTTTAAAGAGAGAGAATCTTTGAGCACTATAAACAGATTGGATTGTGGGAGACTATATCCCTCCTAATTTCATTATCATGGATTTAGGTACACATGTAACGAAGGTTGCTTTGATCCCACGCTAATATAGTAGATGGACCAGATTGTAATGAAGGAAATATTTCAAGGCAAGATAACATTCTCAATGCGCACTCAATTCTATATAAAATAATTGTTTCAGGAAACATATGCAGCCTACATGTGAGATTATTGGGTCTTTATTTAATATTCTATTATGGGTTTACATATTAAAGTGACAATTATATTATGAGTTATCTAATTTAATAGGGCCAAATAAGTAATCTATTATTTTGGCTCTAAAGATATCTATTAAGTATGAGCTTTAAATGTGAGCTTTAAATGTGTAGAAATATAATACAAGTCAAATTAGGAATGATAGAATTCTATTTGATTTAGTATATAAAGGGGTTGTAGCCCTTAAGTCAAATGATACGTACAATTTGGTCTCTTCTTCCTTCCCCATTAAAAGAGAGAATCTTTAAGCACTAAGGACAGATTTGACTGTGAAAGACTATACCCTCCTAATTTCATTATCATAGTTTCAAGCACGTATCATCAATTGTTATTTTCAGTAATTTGGGATGAAGGATTTTGGAATTTAAGAATACGATGATAAGTCATATTTACGATTAAATCTAACGTGAACATGTCAAAGTTGTAGCTTGTTTTGTTTGATGCACTTTCAGCCCTTGCACACAGTTAGAGTTACATTATATAGACATCCTATTACAGGTTGAGTAATGGCCTCCTTTTGGAATTAAGGTGCTTTAAATGATAGAGCCTACAATAACAGTTTTTGAAGAAAGTAGGAAAAACATGCTGGTAGTTTTAAGAACATCTCCAATATGATACTATATTAATGTGCCAATGTCAAATTTTAACATTGGAGTGTAAAAAACAATGTCAAATGGAGTGCCTTGATTCCTATTGTTGATGCATTTTTTTTTTCTTTTAACCATTATAACGTTGTCACTTTCAAAGTATTTTAATATTAAATGTCTGATTTTTCAAGGCTTAATAATTACGACAAAAGGTAAATATAACATTAAAAATAACATTATGCATTAAAACATAAAACTAAATAGTATATCAAATGTGCTATTTTCATATTATTTTTTAATAACAAATATAACATTGACATTGGCATTTACATTAAAGATCGCCTAACATTTTCCTTAGCACTTACATTTGAGAGAGCTACGTCATATAGTACCAGGAGCTGCAAAATTTGGTGTGAACTTCCTCAGGATTACTAACTTAGAATTTCTTGTTTAATCAAGCCAGAACACTTTCAATGCAGTGTCGAATTAGTGTTACGCCCAAATAAATGCTGTTATTGAGGTTAAATGTAACGTATGTTATTTGCAGTGAAAATTTAATAACAAGTACAACATAAGTCAAATTTTGACATTCAATTGTTATTGGTTAATGTAGTCAACTCTTTAATCATTCAATATTGCTATTATCAAATTCTAATAAAATTCAAAATGTACTTCTACGACTATCAAAATTAGAGTACATGAGTTATTTTCACACTTTTTTGGAGCCAAATATAGCTTGGTCAAACCCTAGTCTCTTTTTGAACAAAGTGGGTTAAGTGAGACTAGTTTAACATCCAAGGGCAAAGTGTAAGCTGTTAAAGTTCAAGAGGCATAGTGAAATTGACCCAAAAGTTGGGAGGGGCGAAGGTGAGAAAATCTAAGGCTTGCACTTGCACTGCATTAAAACAAAAAACACATGCCAAGCCTAACAATCTGAAGCAGAGCATTAGAATCACCACTTTAACAACACCACACAATCAAAATTCAGTACAATCTAACGACAGAGTAGGCGTCGATTAGAGGAGACGGGTTTTGGACAAACAAGGTCGGCATGTCGTGCGGAGCAAAAGATTTTCCAACTAGAAGTTCTTCATCTTCATCACGGCTTTGAAATTTTTCAAGGACTGAAATTCAATGCGTGCATTGTAGGGCACAGATCAGAGACCAAAACAAGGCGTTCAGCACTCAACCTTCTAGCCCAAAAAGCCATGAGCAACTTAGCAGCACATTGCGCCAAGCTTCAAAGAAATGTGATCTCCAGGTGCTGACAGAGCATAAAGCTAACTATTCCACGCATAGCGGATCAAGTTACTCCATTGAATTTGACAATATCCACCCCATCCATGTAGCAAAACAATGCTGAGAGAGATACTCTGGTAAATCCATCTGCAACACAAAGAATGGTTAGAAAATTTTTTTGGTAGAAAAAACAGAAAATGGTTAAAACCTTTGCCATAAATCATGACGATGGAGTTGCTATTTCACAAACAAATTAGCATTGAATATATTGAAATACTCCCCTTAAAAAAAGGTTGAAATAACATCTCCTATAACAATTTTAATTCCCTAACCAGCTAAATGATTTTTTTTTTTTTTCCATTTTGTATGACGAGTGCCATAACCTTCTCTGTTGAAGCAAAGAATGAAAAATGACCATCAGAGTGGCTAAAGAGACAAAGGCCTGCTAAGGACAAAACAGCAGAATATTCATGCAGTGACAACTTAAAATGCACCTTATAAAGTCCTAACACAAACATTTTGGCGTTAAGAAAAAGAACTCTGTTGAAGAAAGTATCATTGTGGAAACTGATCAGCTTGAGAGAGGAACAACTTCTATACAACATAATTCATAAATCATTAAGATCAGGACTTGATAAGGAATCTCACAGGAGATTTTGATGAAATGCCGCTACACATGCACAAAAGATAAAAATAAAGAGACCTAATAGTTAACATGAAGCGACTTACACTGCTCCATGATGCAGAATACCCGTCAGTAGACAGCATCCAACTTCCACCGTTAGATTGCAGACTGAGCCTATCTTTTGTAGTTTCAAAATCAAGAAACTCATTGTCATCTTCGCAATCAAATTTTCTCTTCCTCTTCCTTTTCTTTTTACTTCCTTTTCTATGTTTAACTTTATTCGGAGCTCTACAGTCCAAGTCTGAACCACTTTCTCCTGACAATCCGTCAACATTTAGTAAAGCATATGTATTAGACCTGCGGAACCTAATTGCATTATTCGCAAATAATGACTCCCAAGACTCAATAGTCCCGCATCGCTCCAAAAATTTGTAATAAAGAACCCATGATTGAACGCCCAGCCACTTGACCGATTCTGCTGTCTTCAGTTTAAAGCAACCTTTAATAATTGGTGCCAAGCTATTCTCATGATCTGGGATAGCACCAATTTGAGACACAATATCTTTGATTTGTTCCTCTACCTCCTCACCACCTTCATCACATAGGAGTCGTAGAAGATCACGTTTTCTAGTCAAAACCGCATTTAACAACAGTATCTGATCGAAAGACCCACAATCACTGTACATTGAAAGTATAACCTCAAACAAAAATGACGAGTTACTAAAGTGCTTAGGTTCTACCCTAGGGTGAAGAAATTCCCGAAGCGATTCCAGGAATTGACACAAATCCTGCTCTTCTAGGCTAATAAGAAGGTGTTGGCACAAGTAAGAGAAAGATTCCTCATTAAGGAACTCAGTTATAACTTCCCATACATCTCTCACATTTTCTTCATACATCAAATCAATGAAGTATTCTAAAAAGAATTTCCTATCAACGGACAAAATCTCACCATCTTTTAACGACTCAGCAAACTCATTAGATGACCAAAATTCAGGCACGTGTTTAAGAAAATTCTCCACAGTTTGTTGAACATCCAAATCAAGAAAGTAATGGGGCTTTGTAGCAACCACTGCAGGTGATTGGCCGTGTTTTCCCTTCCACTCAAGTTCCTCCCAACATATATCCCGATTTATGAAAGCAAATTGAGCCAATGCCTTAGCACCTTTTCCATGCTCCATTCCACCACCACTAGCTGCGAAACTAGAAAACCACTGTGCTATATGAGTCGGATTACCTGCATTGTTGAAGCATCGTATCGTGATCAAAATTCCTACAAGTTTCCATATTAACCAAAGCTGACTGCCATAATCCTACCTACATATCAACAGTATAACCAACTAACAGAAAAAGGCATCTTACTGATCCGACTTCTTAAATACAAGCTTCAGAAATTTCGTAACACTAACAAATTCTGGTCAGAGACTAACTTACCTTCAAAGAATTTCTCGAGAATGTAACTCTTCTTCGATATGACAGACCCTGCTTTCTGTGGCCTCTTGTCAAATACCATTTGCAGAAGCTGAGAAGCTAAACTGTAATTTGCCGGCTTAGACCTCAATAAGTTCATAAACAACTTGCACTGATCTCGGCGGGCAACAGAACTCATGCCAGCTATGGCGTTGCAAAGCCATAGTCGAGCCTCGGGACGACCTCTAGTCATCAAGAGTGACTGGATAACAGACTCCAACTTACTCAAGAGAGAGATTCTCATCTTGGCAGAATCAGTATCCGCAACATTATCCCAGGTGGGTTCTGACAAAAACAAATGAACCATTGGGTATGTGAACTTCTATGACCTCCCCGCAACTCCTATGGGAAAATCATGGCATACATGCCAAAAAAAAAAAAAAAAAACCAAAATTAGTATTACAGACAACGCAGATAATTAAGGAAAAATCAATGAGATTACAATTTAAAGACTCATGTAAAGAATAAAGAAATGGGGACGGTGGGGTACCTTAAAGGACAGCTATTGGGTGCAGAAAATTAAAATATTGACCACAAGACAAGAACTAATTAATCATGGTTCAATTGTATCAAGCTTAGACTCAATTCCTTTCACCTGGGCTAATAATTACTACAAAAATCATGGGTTAGTTATGAAAGTACTATTGGGTTATTTTTTTTTTATTGGGATGTTTTTATCTTCTTTTGTGACATTGAGTTATTATAGTAACGACAAGAAGTTATTAGAGAGTCACCGTTCATAATAAAAAATATTATCCCTTGTCTAACTTCAATAGTTATTGGAAGCTCTCATTCAATTTTCAACCAAATAGATAGAGATGAAATGGTAGAAAATGATTAAGAAAGATGGGTAGAGAGATAGAGCGATGGAGAGACCAAATTCATGGGATTGATGGGATTCTCGAATTTTTTTGTAGGAACAGAACTCTAACGGAAAGAAAGACCAAAATCTTTTCCAAAACATCGTATCAAAGCAAAAGAAGAAATAGAATTTCCCAAGATAAATTAAACCAATAATCAGACAAATAACCACGACTTCCATACCCAATTGAGAATCCTGGTTCGGTAAAACAATACGAGAATACCCAAAGCTATTACGGATGCCATTCTAAATGCTGGACATTTTCCACCAGATTTGAGCATTTCCCATTATAACAGCAAATTGACGTACGTAAATTCAACAGATTGATTTAGGATTGTTAAAATTCAAATGTTCTCCGCAACCATGAAATCAATAGCGGTGAGGTATTACAATCATAAACAGAATCAAAGCAGAACATAGAACAATCGGAATTCAAAAATAAAATCAGAAAAGAAAATATAGAGAGCAAACCTGGAAGGCTTAGCAGGGGAACAGCGCCGAGAAGCTTACGAGAATGGAGATGCAACTTCTAACAGCGAAAAAAACAAAAAAAGGCAACTAACTTGCCTTTTCTCTAAGAAGGAAGACAAAGAAGCTATGAAAAAAAAAAAAAAAAAGCTAGAGAACACTTATAAATGAAGCTGAGCAGAAGGAAAAAGCACAAAACAAGGAGACAGATGAACGAAAACTCGAAGACACCATCATTCTCCCTCCATTTTTAACGATAAAAAGGGCAAAGATAAAAAGAAACGGCTCTTAAAGCCTCGAAGAAACGGCAAAGAAAAGAAGGAACAAATTTAATCAAAATAACCAAAACACCTCTCTATTTTATTAAAATATAACTTTTGCCCCTTTTATTACCTAAATGCCCCAAACACCATGCGTTTTTAAAATCAAACTCAAAATCCCCCTTGAAACAGTTAAACTTTTTTTAAAAAAGCACTAAATAACAAAATAACGTGATGAAAGATTTGAGCAGTGAATATAAATAGAACCTACAGTAAACAACTCTCATATGTATATATATATGTATTATTTATAGAATATTTACCTAGTAAAAAAAATTCAATTACATTCTAAGTTTGACTTTTAATACAAATTATTGATATTGATATTTTCAAATTGAGTAAATTACATTGACACTTTTTTTTTACTTAGACTATAGAGAAACCAACTGAATTAAAATTAATTACATTGACATCCCTTGATTGTTAAAAAAAATTATAATGAGACCCCTTCTATAAGTTGACCGTGACAATTGACTGTTTGTTAATCGTTAATTTTGTTTAAAATGCCAAAAAAATCCATTTATCTATTAAAAAACATTTTTAGTTATTTTATATATCCATAAATGATGATTTTACCTTCTTTAACATTGAGTTTAAATAATTTGTAAATACGTAAAACTATAAATTTCACTCTAATAAAAGGTAAAATGTTTTTTTCCCTTTTATTTGCTCTTGTTATCTGAAGATAACAATTATATCCAAAATAACATAATATACAAGGATTAAAATTACATTATCTAAAAAAGTCCACATCCAAACCTGTGGCATTTGAATCCATACTTTCAATAACACAAAGTAATCATAACCACACAAACTAATTAAAATCACACTTCAATCTCAACAAAACTAAAACAAATTAATTACAATAAAACTAAAACTGACTAATTCCAACAAAACCATAATTCAATTATAAAAATCGTTTATCTTTGCATAAAACTTTAAAAATATATTAAGAAGAAAAAAAATATTCTCACTCTCTATTAGCGCTCTTTTTTTTTTTATAAAAGAATAAAAAAATTAGAACAAAATTATAAAAATATATATAAAAAAAGATTTTTTTGAGAAATAAATAAAAACAGATATAAAACTTTATAAATATTAAAATAAAACTAATAATGTAAAAAAAAACCCCTTTGTCTCCCTCTCTCTTTCTCTCTCGATCTTGGTGGGGGCAAGGAAGTATATGTGTGCACGTGCGCGTTCGTGTACGTATGTGTGGGTGTATGGGTGTGGGTGTGGGTGTGGGTGTGTGTTTTGGGTAGGGGGCAATAGGTTGGGGAGGCCTAACGGGTTGGGGGCTTGATTTGGGCTGGGGGGCGGGGACAAGCAGGGTAGCTAGGCTTGACAGGAATAGGGCCAACACAACAACAGAGAAAACAAAATAAGGACAATCAAGAGAAAGGAGGGGTGGGTGGCTGTGTATGTACAAAGGGTTGAGGGTAGACAGCGAGTAAGCAACGTTTGGGATGTGTAGGGATAGGGGGACAAATGATGGGTTGGAAGGAGGGAGGGTTGAAAGAAGGGAGAGGTGGGTGGAATGTATAGGACCGACAGGTTGAGGGCAGACAACTAGTGAGTAGCAAATGGGACATAGGAAGAGGTGACGGGGGGAGGGTCGCGAGGAGGAGGTCATGCGGGTTTTGGGGGTGGCGGTGCTATAGGGGTTAGCATACTTAAGGTTTTTTTCCCCCCTAAATCAATGACTGGGATTTAATTGTTTAGCTCAATTACTAAGAATATATAGGATATTTTTGTCGTTTCATGTAATGACCCGCCTTTTAAGCTGTCACTTAGCTTCTTAAACTTCATTTCTTAGCTTTAATTTTACTTACTAGTAAAAAAGTACTGGGTAAATTTTTTTTTAAACATTCTTAATACATACTTAAAACCATTGTGACAGAAAATATACTTTAAAACTGTTGCCACTTTCGTTGCTGCAGAAATTAAGACATAGCTCAAAACTTGCCTTTGTTTAAAACATTTCGTAAAATATATCTTTTAAAATATTTTTCGTAAGATACTTCTGAGAATAGCAGAAAACTGCCATAGTGATATTCATATCCGACCTTTGTCTCTGTCACCTCAACACTAAGCTCGTCAACTGGTTGTACTGGTTTTCCTTTAGGCTACCCATAGCATGAAAGAATTTGTAATGAGCTTTTGCTGAGTAAGTTCAAATATAATCACATAAAATATTAAAAACATTCGTCATAAAATATAGTCTTTAAACTTTTCTCATAAAACTTTAGGCGCTTGGTTTAAAGGGGGTATAGATTTCAAATGGTCTTCCTATTATGAAAAACTCCACCACAATAGTAAGGTTTGAAACTAGAGTTCAAGCTGAAACTCAAAATTTTAAATTATGTTTGGGTATGAAAAAAGAGTGAAAATACTATACAGGAGAATGCTGAGTTCGAGTTTAAGGGGAGATAAATTCTGAAATTGGGTGGTTCTTCGTCTCAAGTTATCCTGTCAAGAGTTTGAGATTGCGCCTCCAATGTATAAGCCAAATACCAGCTTAAGTTCAAAATTGGTTTTAAACTCTTTGACCTCCAAAAAAAACACCCCAAAAATTTTATATATATATTCCGAGTATATAGATTGGGTCAATGATTCGAAACATTAAATTCAAAAATCTTGAATTTTCGTAAGTTTGTGATGAAAATTAAAAAGGAGTAAAGTACATTTACGGCCACTGAAATTTCAAGAGGGGCATGTTTGGGCCCAACTAAAATAGGCCAGGCCCGTCCGATCGGGCCTCTTTGACACCTCCGAAGATGCAAAACAACAAATTTTTTTTTTTTCAGCAGGTGCTGGGTAAATCTTTAACCCTTGATTGTTTGTATTTACAAAACATGAAGTTCTTATTTTTATTTTTATAATTTATTTATTTATTTATTTTTTGGAAAAGCAAAACAGATTAAGTTTGCCGTATTAGCTAATGACAATATAGTTCCAAGAATTACAGCTTTGCAAATTAATACATTAGAGGAAACAGCAGAGCTCGCATTTGGCATAAATATACATATATATATATATATATATATATATATATATATATAAACTATTTGGGGTGTGTGATCTTCCAACCCCCTACATATTTTCACATTAAATAATCAGAGCCTAGCTTGTAAGAGGAGAAAGAAACAAATATATGGGGAAACAATGAAAAAAGTAACAAAAAGAAAAATATACCAAGTACAAATTTTGGGACCTTATAACGAATATATATATATAACTGTATTATAAAAGCCCTATCCATCAACAAAATCAACTTATTGGGTAACCTTTGAGTCTTCCAATTAACAAATTTGATTCTAAAAATTGCTTTGCTTAGTGTAGAACCAATTAATCTCCCTGTGAGTGGTATTGAACTGGCTTCTCTCTTTACTTCTTCTTTCTTAAAACCATGGAATTTGTAAGTAATAAAACTCAACCAAGAGACTAATCAAACCATGAGTTGGGTTCTTTTATCTTTCGTCACCGGGAACTCTTATTAGAGGAATACCAGAGCTTTTTCTGGCAGATCAATATCTTCTCCTTTTCGACGCCGTACTCTGTGTCTTCTTTACGGCAACCCCATTTCATTCCCTCGGCGATTGTGGCAACGGCATCCATGAAGTAGCTGGATTCCCGGATTATCGCGTAACCATTGGGGCGAAGGATCCGGTCCATCTCCAAGAGCACATACTTCATATCACATCTGACCAACAAGAGTGAGCCATTAAAGTGTTAAGCATTTGATCAAACAAGAATCATTACCTCACTTGGTTTCCAAGTTGCAAAATAAATGATTTTTTCACCACTCATTCAAGAATATGTAGAAAGATTTTAAGTACTTCGTGAAATTCAAACCAAGATTGAGTTAGCTTGCGTTGCAAGGCAGACAAATACTAAATTTCTCTACGGATTTCAAACACCTGATAGTTTCTTTCCCCTCCTAACAAGCAACCTAACCTAATAAGTGAAATTAGTTCATGGGACCCACAAGAAATTGATAAACTGAGCCCCATTTCTTACCTGTGGCTTTCTGCAGTGAAGAGGCCGTCAAGATGCAGGAGATCGTAAGTCCGAGGATAAGTAGAGAAAGCCTCACACCTGCCATAAATGAAATAAATAAAGTGAACAAAGAGACCACAACAAGCCATAGCATAGGAGACCAATAACATGAATCTCGAAAAGTTGAAACATGAATGAATTCAACATTACCAATCGTGGTAAGTCCCAATAAGGCCACGGTCGAAGACCACTGGCAGTGTGTTGGCTGCATAGGAAGAGACCACATTCATGACCCACAATGGATCATCAATCACGGCCGCAGCGAAACCTCCATAAACTGTATTCATGTCCATCACGTTTCTAATCTTGTTGCTCCCAATTGCCGGAAGCAACTTCTTGAAATGCTTTGCCCGCATCTTCCACTTGCTGTTGTCGTGATTGAAAGCACTAGCACTCCCACCGTGGACGTCGGAGATGCGTTCTGGTGTGGTATGCAATCTCTCGGGCCATTTAGGGACAGACTTTAAGCCGGATTTCTTGTGCTTCTGGTTTGGAACAACAGCACAAGAGCGAAGTGGAGTGTACCAAGCAGAGTCCGGTTCAAGGCTGTCATCGCATTTTGGTGGGTAGGCCTCAGCATTGTTTGCAATCTTGTTGTAGCAGCTATTGTCTGAAGCCTTCTGCCAGACAGCAATATCATCCTTTTTGTTGTACAATTTGAAGCACAATGAAGTAAGCAGTTCTTGCGACTTCTCGTAATCAGATCTTTGCTCCTCAATCGTCGTGTTCCATCCACGCCAGCGGCGCTTGTAGTTGACAGGTGGGCCTGACAGCACCCAGAACCCTCCCGGACGGAGTATGCGATGAATTTCCATAAGGTAAATGCCACCTGCAGGTCAGGATATCAGAATTGGTTAAAAACCGATTTCTTTTCCAAGCACATAACTATCATATTCTGTGGAAGTTTGCAAAGTTTACCGAATTCTGTCCATGGGATGAGGCATCTAGAGCAATGAGCCATGTCAAACGAGTTTGATGGGAAAGGAAGCCTCTGAGTGGAAATAATGCCAAGGATTGCGGGAATTCCACGTTCCAGGGCAAACTGGACTTGAGCTTCGTGATTGTCTCTTGGAGCAAGAGACATTGTTAGAATTCCACGATCCAACAAATCGCCACCCCAACTTGCAACCTAGAAATAAACCAATGGCAGAGAGAAAAGTCAGAAGACAACTATGATTAAAGATCATAATAATTAATACACATCAATAATATAGCATTGCCATTAGTCCAAGCTTTTTAAAAGTTGAATACAGCTTCAAGAAATGTAAGAACCACAAAGCAAAAATTTGCGACAGCTTGACTAGTAGCATTCCGACAAGGAACATAGCATGGAACCTGGCACGTACCCCGAACGCTAAATACCTGAAACGTAGAAGCAGAATAGAAGCATACTCACCCCACATCCAGTATCAATGGCAGTTCGGACGGTCCCATCTGTCATTTCCGGAATAAGGCTTTGCATTGAATCTACATATTCGCTAACACCTCTAGGGAACATAGTGCCCCCACCAGGAAATAGGAATTTCTCACCCTCCTTCCTCAGCCAGTTCTGGTTAGATTTCTGCTTGTTAATCCAATCATAAGGGACATTCCTGGACCCAGATCCAAATGTTAAGGTCTAGAAACATCGTACGTAGAACCGATCGAGGCAAAATACCAGAAACCGAACAGAAAACACTTACCGATACCAACACTCGTCCCTGCTCTTTGGCCATCTGATTGGTGGCTTGTATCCATCAGGAGGAGGAATTAAGCATTCCTTCCTCTCGAACACTGGAGGACAGTGGCGTTCCATGAACGTCAGCCGATGAACCCCGTACTTCTTCCACTTCTGCAGGAATAAAATGAACAAAACGCAATAGTTACACAAGTGATGAAACACACTATAGTTACACCTTCTCTCAGATCCTAAAGACTAATTTAAGTACCGTTGGATCGGTGCAAGGAGTGTAGTCCTGATAGTTGCTGCTGCATTCGGGATAAGTGATGGATTTAACTTCGAGTGAGGACGCCGCTGTCGAATCCTTGGAAGATTGGACAGCATCTTTTGCAACATCCTTGGCCCCTTCAAATCTATTCTTCTCGGAGCAAAAGATTCCGCCAAGATAGAACGAAAACCCACACAGAACGATGAACATGATTGTCATGGGAACAACCCTGGAACTCTTGTCCTGCTGGTAACCCGGCTTTCCATCTTTGTGCTTCATCTTCGCAGAAAATTGTCAAGAATCTGCATAACAGAAAGTAATCAATTCAGTGCTATATTTGACAAGCATTGCTCTCTCTTCCTTCAATAATGAGCACTATTATAATTCACCAAAGTTATGTAACTTCACCAATCCTCAATAGTTGCAAACAAGAGAAACAATTAAAGTTCATAAATTTGAGCACAAAAGTCATCCAAGAGACTGAGAAAAAGAAAATAACAAGGTCACAAAAATTGAACACAAGATAAGACATACATTTAGCAGAGGGAAAACCAGCAGATCTTTAACAAGGAAGGCAGAAGGGAAAGATGCTGGTTATTACTAACAGATTATGTCAGTTTACCAAATGTACTCATTTACTCAAAAAGAAAATGAAATCAACGAATTGGAGAAAAGAAAAAAAAAGGGTTGGCTTCTTAAATAAGTATTTGTCAAGAAACTCAAAGGGAATGAAATTTTTTTATTGATTTGGTGTTGAAAAAACAACCAGAAGTCTAAAAGACCACTAAGAGTAGGTTGTAAATCAAAGGATCTGAGAGCAACTGCCGACACTTTCTACTTCCCATGTCACTCTGACTTTATATTTCTGACATGACTATATCAAATATGTATTCCAATTTCTATCAATCAATGTGCAAAAAAAGAAAAAAAAAAATCTATCAACCAAATCAAATAAAAAAAAGAAAAAACTTTTATCAAATGTGGGCGGCCCAGACAAGTCTCTCTCTCTTCATTAGTCAAAAAAACACAGAGAAGTGGACCTTTAACCAAACCAAGAAAAAGAGGAAAAACAAGAAGGAAAAGGGAAAAAAGGGGAGGAAACCCATCAAGTAATTAATTTAATTTATTTATTTCTTTAAACGTAAGAAAGCAGTTAATTCATGATTAGTTTTGTTCTGTTTTGTCACAGCTGTTTTTGAGCCATTAATTCAAAACATACCCACCAAACTTTAGCATAAAATTCAACTAATTTCTGCAGAAAAAACCCAAATGAAACCCAATTGAGTAAAAAAGAGAACAACCCAGATCCATTTAGCAGGAAAAAAAAACCTAAAAATAATAATCATAAAAGAGAGCATTACATGAAAAGCAAGAAAACAGAGTGTAACAAGAGATCTATCAGAAAAAGAGAAAGAAACACATGAACTTTCCCAAGAAACAAACAAAGAAACAGAAGCTGGTGAGAAGAACAAGAATTGAAAGAAAAAGAAAGAGGGAAAAAGAATATGAGAGAGAAAGTAGATAGATTATACCTCTTGTTTGTCAACTAGTCTCTGACTCTCAAACAATCTTTCAGATGAAAAAAATAAAACAAAAAAAAAAAAGAAAAATGAGTGTGGCCTAAAATTGCTCAATCTCAGAAAAAGAGATACAGAAACCACGACTGAACACAAGTTAGCTTCGCAGTTTCATGTATCTCAAACTCAAAAGGCCTCACAGGCACGTATTAATAGACAGACTTAAAACCCATATATATACACACATATATATATATATATAAAAATTTATGTATATGAGAAGAAGCTCGTTTTCTGCTTCGCTGTCCCCACGACCCCTTTTGTTTCCCTCACAGTTCTTACTTCTTCCTCGCTCGTTCTTTCTCCATCCCATTTTATCTTTTTCATATTCGTTTGTATTTGTAATTTTTTTTCTCTTTCTCTCTCTACCCTTCTTTTTTCATTTATATATATATATTTTATTTTTTCTATTTCATTTTTGGGAACTTCTATTTATTTATTTATTTAGTTGGCCTCTTTAAATCTACCTGTCCACTGCCCCAGGTAAAAGGGCAGTCCCGAAACCGAAATGATTTCTTCCACAGAGCTAAACGACAATCTTTTTTCCACAACAAACAGCTAATCTACACGACGTAGGTTGTAGCAAACCCTGCTAAAAATGCTAAGTCCTACGTAGGCTAGCTGGATAGGATTTTTTTTCCTTAATCATATAAAAAAATGGGTAGATCTCTTCTGTCCTAATCATGAGTTTACTTTGTTCTTTTTTTTTTTATAACTTTTTAAGGAGATTTTTACTTTAGATGTATTATCTATCACAATACGCGTTTTGTAGCTTCACATTCGGTCAAAATTACAGGAGAATTATGATAAAAAATTTATATAAAATTTATAAAATCTAATAATAATAATAATAATAACAACAATAATAATAATAATAATACAATAATAATAATAATAATAATAATAATATATAAAATTAAGGGAACCTAATATGAGATGTTCTTTTATGCAAAGCAGTAGATTTTTTTTTTTTTTTTTTCTAAATGGCTTTTTGTGATCTGCAAGTATTAGATGTACGGTGAAATATGAGTCCTCCTATATCGTTTCCTCATATTGATGTTTTTTAGATGTGTTGGTGGCAATAATCATGTTTGTATGGTGTTCGTATCGGTATGTTTACAGCACGACACGTTTAGCCCGAATACAAACACGACACGATTAATAAACGTACCAGAAATGACAACACGAACACGACACAACTATGATACGCGTAACACGGCACGACACGATTAACACGATTATTAAACGTGCCGTGACGGGTTGACACGATAACAACACGCATATGACACGTATATGACCCAATTAACTAAAAATTAAAAAAAAAATTAAAAAAAAAGCCAATAAAAAAAATTAACAAAAACACAATATCTAATTAATACTAACCTACTATAAATATTTCAAATATTTTTATTTTTAAGTTTAAATGTGTTATAAACGAGCGAGTCGTGTCGTGTCGTGTCGTGTCAACAAGTTTACGGCCTGTTTAATTAAACGTGTTAAGGCGTGTTTAGCGTGTTAGCACGTTTATTTTCGTGTTATTCGTGCCAACCCATTTATGACACAATTAATAAACGTGCGGTCTAAACTCATTTATCTCGTGTCGTTTTCGTAGCGTGTCATCGTGCCGTGTTCAAATTGCCAGCCCTAGTTCAGATTCTTCATGGCGAGGGTGGAAAAGAAAATTCCCAATTTGATATGGAAATAAATTCTCAATTTTAGATTTTTTGCTATATCTTTGTTGAGTTCCTTTATTTTTTTTTTTTGTCTTTTGCTTTTACTTTTTCTCTCTCTTTTTTTTTGGTTCATCACCCGAGCAATGGTTAAATACTTTGCTTCCTTGATTACCAAAAAAAAAAAAAAAAAAAACTTTGCTTCCTTTTATTTTCTCAAAAAGAAAAATAATGCCATTCAAAAAAAAAGAGAAAAATAATTGATAGTTCTTGATATTATTTCCTAGAGTTTTACTGCCACAGACTTGTTCAATATATCAAAAAATTAATTAGCATTATCGGAAAATGACATATGTTTAGTTTGAATTTCATTATGCGCAAAATTTTTAAAAAAATTGCTGGTTAATTGAATAGGCCTTTGGAATGATACGTTGAAAAGTAAGAAGTATTAACTGATCGGCATCTTTTGTAGAACCAATTTCCTGCAGTTACTCAATTCCAGTACCAAACTAGATTTTTTTTTTTTTTGGCTCTAACCAAAGGTTGTGGAAATCAGTGATGAGAACCACTTTTATTGTAGCATGTGAGAGCTTTACACTGTAACAATTTTTATTGTTATTATAGCATATGAGAGTTTTACATTATTCATAACTAAGTTTGTGGTGGAAACTATTGCCAAACACACGGTAGATATTTTGTTGATGTTGTTCTTTTTGTTTTTCGTTTTGTTGTTTTTTTTTCCTGTGTAACTTTTTTTTAGGGAAAATGTTTACGTAACTATGGTAGTGTGACTTGTAAACTGTTATACTTGTTGCATGTGACCTCTTTATTTTTTTTGAACTTAGAGATTTTAGTTTTTACATGGAGTTAAGTGTGGTTTACCGTTAGGTCATTCTTACAATCACTGTTGCATATGACTTTAGTTGTTAGATATTTTGTGCAATTGCATTAACTGACTATCCTCATTTTTTGGATTAATACATAATACAAAAAAAAAAGCCCCAAAAAAAGGATTCGGATTATTATCTAATTTTTTATGGCTTAATTGATGTCTAACCAATCAAATAATGCTGCATGATTTATGAATTTAAACATTAAAGGATGAAAAAGTTAATTAAAAAGTATTTTGAAATTTTTAAATGGCATGGCATAATAAAACATCGTTGTCAACATTGAAATTGAACTAGTGATCTGAGTCTATATGATAATTTTAAGCTTGTTAATTGTTATACTTATCCCATCTACCTTTAGTTGTTATATTTTTATGCAATTGTAATAACTGCTTGTCCTCGTATTTGGGAAGGGAACTTTTATAAATGCCATATTTTAATACTTGTTTTAAATAAATATCATACATGTTTATTGTGTCACAATTTATCATATAATATGAATTACAATGTGACATGAATAATACATGTACTATAAAACTACAGTATGATATGAATAAACACAACTTTTAAAAGTGTGAGATAACATATAATTTTCTCCATTTTTAGGATTGATACATAAAATATAATAATAAACAAATTGAGAAGCCTGGCCCAAACAGAAGAAATAAAAGAAAGAGGGGGGCTCTAGCAGAAACTCTAGCCTTCCGATATTTATTTATTTTAATATATTATTCGATTTATAAAAATTGGTTATATGTGAAGAAATTCATAGAATTTAGATTTGTTGTCTTATTTTTCTGTCTTATTAGCTATCTCTTTTAATATTTATTTGACATATCATTTAAACTAAACAATCTAAATACATAAATAATATATAAATATTAAAAGTAATTAAGCAATTTACTTATACGTCAAAATTTAATTAATGAGACAACTAAAAGAACAAAAAAAATAAGATAACAGATCTTAATTCAAATTCATATACTTCAAAAAAAATTCCCGCCTCTTGAATTGCACATATATGTGTTCATATATATACATACATACATATATATATAAACGTAAAAGTTTAAAACAAGAATAAAACATCACATCAAATTTAAAACGAGAATTGATATTTAAAAAATATAGTTTATGAAAGAAAATGACAATGAGAATGGTTTTTACTTTAAAAATGGTTCAAATAGTATGCAATTGAGAGGGGGTAAAGTTTAGATTTTGGTTTGTTTAGCAGGTTTAAAACTGTCTGATAACATTTGAACTACTTAGTTATTGCCTCACAAACATTGATTTGAACTGGCGTAAACTCATGCACCAAGCGTCACATAATTAACTAAGTGTTTGAAAGGTGGTGGGAATCACTTTTGCTGTAGCAAGTGAGAGCTTTATATTGTAGCAATTTTTTTTATTGTTATTGTAGCATATAAGAGTTTTATATTGTTTATAATTGAGTTTGTAGTGGGAAGTGATGACAAACATGGTAATTGTTGCCTACTGACACCATGATCCACAGAATTAACCTTACCAGACTGCTGAGTTGTTTAATGTTACTGACGGAAATCAATGTTGATGGGGCCTCGTTGCTCAGTCAGTGTTAGTCGGCTTCCATGGTTTCGACCGACTTGTCAACTAAATTTAAAAATCCTACTTTGACAAGCTGTTGAGTCAAGCAAGGTACCAATAAACAATAGCATATGGTGCTTCAAATAAAATAATTTAAAAATAAAGCGTTAGCCTAGTAAAAATTTAGGAATATCAGTGCCTATATGTTAAAAAAAAAGGTTTGGTTCCACTCAAGATTGCACGGTAATTGGGGGCGTGGGGCCAGGCCCACACGTGTGCTCTCAGCTCCTGTGGAGCCGAACAAGAATGCCTTTGAATTTTATGAACCCTACAACTTTCTCGCTTGGGACAATGCACCGATCAAGCGTGAAAAACAGACGCCAACAATATTGAAGTTTTGACGTACGAGTTTCCTTAGCACTCATCTTGAAAAATTCTTGAAAGATCGCAAGCTTCAGTTTGTCGTAACACACCATGTGCTAATTTCTACCCAAAAAAAAAAAAATGTGCTAAGTCAAGTGTGCAAGTGATCAATATTTATGGAAAGTAGGCTTCATTAGTTAGGGTTCAAATTACACGAAGAAAGCAAACTGCTGTGAGAAGTATTCTCTAGACAAAAGCACTATTGTTTGACTCCTGAATTGGTTAAAAAAAGGGGGAAAAAAAAGAACAAACAAACAAAATGAGTAGGACTGCCTTAAGATGAGGAGGAAAAGAACATCCTTTAGGGTATTTAGGAGAATTAGTTCAAACCATTAGTTTAAACTAATTTTGGTTAAAACTATCATAGCATATGAGAGCTTTACACCATAGCTTATTTTTTTCTTGACACTATCACATATGAAAGCTTTATATAATAGCAACAAAAAGTTTTGATTAGAGCTGAAATTGTGTTTATTAGATTTATTTCTTTGTTTTTCTGCTTCATTAGGGGCCAATCTTCATATAGCACTATGCAAATAATTTTCGAAGACAATATTGGGTTTTTATTGTGTATAATTATCATTTGCGAATTAGATAACCTAATTCTACCGAGAGCAAAAAAAAAGTGAAATAAAAAATAATTAAGCAAGAAAATATCACAACCAATTTATGGTGGTTTATCCTCTACGTAAGAGTTAAGTTCACTTTTCGCCAATGTAGGATAATTTACTATAATGATAAAAAAGTTTATAAGAGAAAATTGTAGTACTCTCTCTAGGTTTTTATCTACCTTCTTTTAATTTTCTGAGTTACATAAATAAGCCCTAGCATGTCCTATTTATAGGAGTACACAAAAAAAGACGTTAGTTTTCCAAAAATAATATTGAGTTGCGATCGAGCACCGTGACCTTAACTTCCTAACGTAGCAGCGTTGAAGCCTGTTATGCCTTCAGAAATTCTTGACCCAACACTACGGCGTCAAGCTCTCTGCCACAAGTTCTGGCGCTCTCCTACATGCAGGCCACGGTGTTGGCTTCTCAAGGTCGATCACCATAATCCTCTGTGTAGGGTGATGAATCATTAGAGTGTTAAATTGGGCTTCATACTTCTTAACAACATGTACATATATTGTTTAATGGAATAATTTAATTAAAAAAATAAAAACGAATATTGTTCAACATAAATTTCATAATTGGCAGTATAACAAAAAATAACTATAATGCATTAATGAATAGAGTAAGCATCCAACTTTTATTCCAATTTTATAAGCTAATTAACGTGATATGTGCATTGACTGTCATTTTTTTATTGAGATGCCTAGTAGCACTCTTCACTAATTGTCAAGTAATACATTGGTAAAAAATAAATTGTCAAGTAATATATAGAGTTATCAACTTACTTCTAAAACATCTCATTTGTCGAAACTTTTTTAGACGTTTATTCCTTAAAAGAATTAAGATGATTGTGTCGGATCGGATTATAAAGACATATTTTTGAGGAACTTTTTATAGTAAGATATTTCTATGGCATGTTTATAAATATTAGATGTGGTAAAATCAAATCAAAATAAAAAAATACAAAATAAATAGAACTTGATACAGATCGAATGAGTAAAAATAGAGAAGACCTATCAAAATGATATAATTTTCATACCTTGTTATAAAATTCTCGTATATAATCCAATAGATTCTGATGCAAATATGCGGTTTTGAAAACATGCACTATTTTTTTATATTATTAAAATGCAAAATTAGATGTGGATAGACTGAAAAGCATTCCATGAGATGTGCGAGATGGAGGCTTTTTTGGTGGGCTAGTGGTGAAATTATGGTGCTTTAGAAAATACTAGGCTCAAAGCAAAACTAATGTCAAAGTTCAATTGAGCACTAATTTTAATAAAATTATCCAAAACGGTACTCAATGTTCTAATATTCTCCAAAAGCCAGTTCAAACTGCAAACTTTATAGTTGTTTAATATTATTAGTTTTTGTCTTCCTAGCACCACATGTTGGTTCGGTAGTAAGCGTCGATGTCACTTTCTTCTTATTTATAAGGTGTTTGGCAATCATTGGTGGGAACTGTTTTTACTATAGTATATGAGAGCTTTAAGCTATAGTAACTTTTTTCTGTAGCATGTGGGAGTTTTACACTGTTCATAACTGAGTTTGTGGTTTACACCACCCTTAGCCAAGCACCCTATATTGTCCAACAATTCCTGTGTTTCCGTCCGTGGAAATTGTCTTCTTTTTTGTGGCTGTTTTTTGTTTCTTTTGCTTTGTTGAGTTTGGTCCGAGTTATGCAATAACGATGGTTTTTTTAAGGAATATAATGATTTTTACCCTAACTTGTTTGTGTATTTGTCTCGTTTGTTTAGTGTGCTTCTTGTGTTTTTTTGTCTCCTTGGTTTGTTTTGTTGCCAGAATTTCGTGTAGGTCTTATAAAATTCTCAAATTGATTGATCGATATTGTATTGATTTTAAAGGATCTATAAAAGATGTGTTTGCTCTACTTTTTGTGCAAGTACCCTTTGGGTGACTTATGTTGTAGGACCCGGTACATGTTATTACGGGGTACGGATTGGTGTTTGTATTGTCTTTTATTTATATATATATATATATATATATATATGAAATTCATTTCTCATTGTTTGAACAAAAATATTTTTTATTTTACTTTAAGAAATTTATTTCATAAATTGAAAGAAACTCGTCATTTATTATGTCAATTAGAAATTGGAGAGTGTATATTGAAAGTAATAATTATTTTCCTAAAAATAAAAACTCAAACAATGAATAGCATGAGGATATTATCATATCTTTTTTAGTCACTTTAGTACACAATTATGTTGCACCGACGGCAAGTCAGGTTACTGATAGCTATTTGCTTGGCTTAATTTCATATAAGTTCCTACGAGTTGTCCCAATTGCCATGTCTATTAATAAGCTTTTTTAAATTATATAATTAATGCTATTTCGCAGTATATATATGTGTTCCACTAGAAATTAGAAACTCCCTCAATTTGCAATGCAGCAAACCCAACATCTAAGATTTCAAGCAATATAAAGGAAAAGAAGAAGAAGCAATATATATATATATATATATATACCTATATATATGATGCACACGTATAAATAACAAATTTTGAAAAATTGACAAGTAAACATAGACGTGTATTTATTTTAATTTGCAATGAACTTAAAAATATGTTACACGCGTGTATGTTAACAAATTATTCTATATTTAATCTCTTCTAACTTTTGCAGATCTAATATATATATATATATATATATATGTATGTATATATACAAAACTGAGCTTGCTTGTATATTAACAATTAAATTAACTTTTTATATTTAATCTCTTCTCACTTTCGCAGTTCTAATTTAAAAAAAAACAAAGGTGCTTTTTTTTTTTTCGTTTGACAATATACGATATTTGGCATTTGCATGGAATCTCTCTGGGCTCTGGCTCGTGTATTAGATGCTCCGCTGAGTGTTCGAACGATTTTTTTTTCCTTAAATAAATTTTTTAAATTCTCACCAATAAATTTACGACTAATATCCAAGCACGTAACATTATATTGCCAGCAAAAAAAAAAAAAAAAAACATTATACTGAAAAAAAGGGAGTGTCTCTCTTGTGTTTTTTTTCCCCAACAAAAAATAAAAGAGTGCCTTTGGTATCTATAAACTGTAATATTGAAAAGAGGAAAAAAAAAAGATAAGTGTCTTAGTTAGCTCCTTGTTGGAAGAAATGTATAAACGCGAGCTTTTAAAAGTTCTTTTCATTTGACCAAAAAAAAAAAAAAAAAGGCTTGAAATATTCAGTGGTCCATTTTAGTATTTTAAGATACTTTATTGAGTGTGAAATGCATTATTGCGCAAAAATAATTGTTACAATCACTTGGAGTCCGTTTGGTTCATAGATTTAAATAGAGAATTTGAATGATAATTTAAATTTTTGAAAGAGAAAATATTATAGCAAAATGATTCAAGTTGTGGTACCAAACGCACTCTTAATAGTTTTATCTTACTAACTTCTATAGTCACGAATATGGTGACCATATATGTGCGAGGACAATAGTCTCTGTGGCTAGACATGAAAATGAAAATGAAAGAAAAAAAAATTGAACCATTCCTCCCAATAGGTTTATCTTTTAGGATGAGGTTCAAGCACTGATTATTAAAATTTTGTATACAAACCTAGTATTTACATGTTTGTGATAGAGTCGTCGAATTTAAATTTTAGATGTTTTCTCGCTCTCTAATTTAGGTTAGTATACCTTTCTCGATATTGAAACATTAAAATCAGTCTAAATTACCTAGGTGGTTATCACTAAGATTTGAGATGAAAATCGATTCCATAATCTTTTGATGATGATCGTGCCAAATTATCGATTTACCTATCGAGTCTTTTTGGTTCGCTCAATCGTAGATGACACAAGTTTCCAGGAGGTGTTAACAAGGCGGGCTAGGGAATGATTTTATGTTCTCATTTTTGTCCCCCGAAACCATTCCTATCTTTGTTTAATGTGAGGTGGGACAAGAGGTTAGGAATTCTCTGTTGGAAAGCCACCACCCTAGTCCTACTTTCATATAACTATGCATTTAGAATTTTAAAAATTTATAACAAAAATAAAATAGATATTCGGTATAGATTTCAACCAAAATCAAAGGTTCTATCATAAAAACTAAATTCTAAACATATATGATTACAAACCAAATCTTAATAAGCTGGTCCAACCGATGCAATAATTTAATATTATATACATTTCTATAAGAGTGTATATATCCCCGTCCCACCACGATTCATAGATAAGATTTTGTCCCCATCTTTACCCCTTAATTATTGTCCCTAATCCCACTCCAATAGTCTGTGTCCTTGCAGGATCCTTTTCTTGTGAGAAATATTGTCATCCCTACCTAAATATATACAATAACTTATAAAGTAAACAGGATAGTAGTAAAAAATATTTCAATCAACCTAATTCTGGTTGATTCTACATGTGCATAATTAAAATTGGAGGACAAAATCTGACCCAATACATAAAACTAAAAACACAAGATATATATTTGCAATTCTTTTTTGGAAAAACATATTTTTGTAACTTACCCCACTAGCTTTTACTATCTTCAACTTTTTTTCATTACTTTCTTTTTTCTTTTGCTAATTATTTTAGAACTCTCCCTCCAAAAGAATTGCACTTTTTATTTTTGTAGAACCAAACGAATGGCAATTTAAATCAACTACCCTCATGATACATGAGTAGTCTAACGAATTCTAACATGATTCCTAATTTTTAAGTCTGAAATACAATTTTTTTTTTCTTATTTTAAAAGGAGGATTCAAACTTTATACTTTGTAATGAATTAATGTATAAAACCACTTAAGCTATATCTGCAATGGTTAAATTAAAATCTTTTATCTTTATAAATGGAACTATTTTTATTGGATAATTGAGATATGAACATTTTATAGTATGTTTGGTTGAACAGTTCGAACAAAATAATTTTAATTCAAACTAACTTTATTATAGTATTTTTTCTCATATAATTAAATTATTACCCGTTGTTTTTGATTCAAGCTGGCTTTTCAAACCCCTTTTTTATTTTCCTCTTTGGTTTAAATTGTCTTTTTCTCGTTCAGCATGGCAGACTATAGTTGTTTAAAACTAAATGATAACATTAAATTGGAAACTCTAGAAGAGGCACATGAAGACGATGGCCGTGCAACAATGCCATTAGAGTGCTACACATGTCACAAGAACATCGTCCGTATTAATTTGTGTTTTAAATACTACCGTAACATATTATTTTAGGTAAAAAATAACAAGACATTTAAAAAGTGAATTGAAACTAAAGTTAGAATTAAAATTATTGTATTATGTAAAAGTTTATATTATGGTATATTTTTATTTGACACTATAATATATAGGAGCATTATATTATTTAAGTAATTAGAATAAAAAAATAATTTTATTTTTAAAAATTATTTTGAGGGTGTCATTTGAAAGTCTTAAAAAAGTGTAAAAATATTTGCAAAAACTGCAAAAAACAATACCAAACCGGCGAAATATACTAACATCTTTGCCATTATTTTATTGTTTTTTTTTTTTTTTTTTGAGTTAATTTGCTAAAAGCTGGCTTTGCCATTATTGGTGTCGGAGTTAGAACCACAAGGGCATGAAGCTCAGAGAATTTCTGACCTCTTTTTTTACTTTTTTTTTTCAATTATTATTTATCTATAATAATGAAAGTCGTTGTTTCTTGTGATCTTCCCGTTTGTCAACAGTCAACACCGCCAGTGTCTAATTTCCTTTGATCGCGGGCTCCCATTATTCATTTTATTTTACAAATAATATAAGTTTTGAAAACTAAGCACCGACACGACAAATGACAGCGGTGTAGACAGACTGATTTCTTTCCTCTTTTTTTTTTTTTTCTTAATGGTTAATCTCACCTATGTGCCTAAACTTAGGTCATTTTTTCGGTTTATCTGTTAAACTTTAAAACTTTCATTTTACTCTTTAACCAGCTGTTTGGTAACGATTTTCACTATATGGTTCTCACCACAAACTTAATTATAAACAGTATAAAACACTCACATGTTATACTAACAATAAAAAAATTACTATAGTGTAAAGCTCTACATGCTACAGTAAAAGTGATTTTAACCTACGGTTCTCACCACCCTTTCAAACACCCTTTAAATCTTGATTGTAGTCTCACTTAACTTTTTTGTTTGATTTTCTGTTAAAAGCAGACTTCAAAAAAAAAAAAAAAAAAAGGTATAAGTGTAGTTTGCATGGTTTTTTCATTTGTTTTTAATAGAAAATCTAAAAGGAATAAAACCATAAGATCGCACTACCCTTTTTTCTATCTATTTTTCTTTTTTAAATTCTAATGGACAGGACTAAATGGGATTAATTTAAAATTTAGAGGTTAAGCATGAATTTTTGAAGTTTGAGAAGTAAAGTGAAAATAATACCTAAGTTTAGGGGTAATGTAATGAGTTACAAAGAAATAAGTTGGATGTCTACAAGCATAGAATCATGAGAAGCGCAGACATAAAATGACAAATCTTGATTTGATGTCTACTATTATTCGTTGCGCATACATGATGTTTTATCACAAAAATAGAAAATCCAATATCGCCAGTATTTTCCAGCAATTAGTTTCTACTTTCTATACGTACGTAGGAATTACTTAAAACCACTTCAACTATCAATCAAAATTATTATTATTTTTTTGTTTACCACAATCATTGGGGGAATCCTTGTCAATGAAGGGGGAAAAGAAAAATAACTTGTGTTATAAAATGTTTTACATCATAATTTTTTTTTGGGAAAAAATCAGATATTTCTACACCAAGATCAAGGTAATGAATCTATATAGAGGGAATGATGGTGTAAAATAGTATTTTATTTTTTTCCCTTGTAAAAAAAATTCTGTAACCAAAGAATGGTCATGAATTTGGATGACCATTTTTTCAGTGGGTGTTTGAAAAGGTGGTGGGAACCACTTTTACTGTTGTATGTGAGAGTTTTACACTATAGCAATTTTTTTATTGTTACTGTAACATGTGAGAACTTTTTACTGTTCATAACCGAGTTTGTGGTGGGAACTGAATGGTTCCCACCACTGCCAAACAGCCCAGTCTTTTGAAGGAATATGAGTCGCCATTTCTTATTTGTTTAGGAACAGTTAGTAATTTCCCTTTTTTGTTTTCTAGAATTAGCTTATTACAATTGATAATTTTATTTATATAATATTTTGCATGATATATAACAAGTGATTTTCTTCATTATAGTTAGCAATTTTTTCACTTATTTGTTTGATTTACACCTTTTTACTTTTTTTTTGTAAAAAAAATTCTGCTTCAATTTAGATATGCAAATTCGTCTTACCAGTAGACAAATCACAAGCGACATTAGTTATTTAGCAGCTAATTTTTTTTACCCAAAAAAAACAATAATTTAATAATTTAATGTCGCCAACCCGTCGGTTTTTAGTAAATTACGTAAGAACCCCTAGTTTCTTTAGTTCAAAAAGAAAAAAGAAAAAAAGGGAAAAAAATTCTTTTGTTCCGTACAATGGATAAAATAAACCAATCAAACACCATAGGATGGGGACGACCAAGAACATGTTCTGCCCATAATCTTTGGTTTTCTGCAACTTACCACCCGTATTTCTTTATTTGGCTGCCAAAGTTTCCGTGCCAAATGCAATTTGGCCTTTTCAATAACTTTGAATTTTTAGTACGAAAATATATTGGTCATCATTCAATGAGTTTCAAAGTCAAAACCGTTTAACTGAGCATATTTGTACCAACTGATGTGCGTTTCTCACAACTTTTTCAAGATCAATGATGTTGTGTGCCAACACAGTTTGAGATATATTTGTTAACAACTAAACCATTTAGGTTGCATTTGATTTGTAGGTTTGGGTGGGTTTCAACCAATGAATCTGGTTTAAAGTGCCATATGATATATATTTGGCGAAGTGGTTTTGAACCAGATGTGTTAGTTGAATCTATTGAAAACTGGTTTATTTTTCGGAACTTAGCCATCTTTTCTCTAAATTCACATGGTTAAAACCTATTTTTTTATAGTAAGATATCATAGCTCAATTTTTGATTTCTTCGCAATTCACATACTATCTAAATACCAGTTTTTTGATGTATTTTATTCTCTGTTCAGACTTTATGCTTCCAATGCCAACTTAAGTTACAACGAAACCACATACTGTCATAAGAATTTTCAATTCAAACTATAAATGTTCAAAGCTACACAATTGGAACACATGAACCAAAGGGACATGGTATCTTTGATTTGATTTTTTTTTTTTGAATATCTTGGTCAACAATGATCATACATACTTGCAAAAGACAAACTGTTAGATCATCTCTATTGTGGATGGCAATGTCAACGTTATATTTGACATCAAAATTACGAAAGTGGCATATTAGATGTATTGTTCTATAGTTTATGTTATAATGTATAATGCTATTTTAAATTCTATATCTATTTTTTATTGTAATTGTTAGGCTTTTAAACTTGTAAAAATAAAGTTTTAATTTCAAAATGATTTGTAGGTGACAGTGTTGTAATATAAAATCTAGCATATTCTACCCTCAGTACCAAAGTTGACACCAATATATGTAGCATAAATCAAAATTTGTTAACACACTAATTTAATACTACATTAGAGACGCTCCAAACCATATTATCATACACATACAGTTAGTTCTATTTTTCTCTAGATTTTTTTGATAAAAACCACCAATGTAGATTGTGTGTGGAAACTAAATTAATTAGGACATATCAATAGGGTTAGGATAAAATGTGAAGATAATTTCAATTTCGTGTCATAACTTCAATTTCGTGTCTCCCAATGGTATTCAATCATATCTCAAAGTGTGCTCCTCCAAGGCTTGAAGGGTAGATTGAATCCACTCTCCGGCGTAGGTGGGTATAGGTGTTCACCGTTCTAATAATATGGTGTTTGGTAAAAAAGTTTCAATTTTAGGGTTTAAATGGTATATTGTAGTATATAAAAATTTTACACTGTTTAAAATTTAAAGGGTGTTTGGCATAGGGTGGTTTACACCACTAACTCAGTTATGAACAGTGTAAAGCTCTCATACGTTAAAGTAAAAAAGAAAAAAGTTGCTACAGTGTACAGTTTTCATATGCTACAGTAAAACCACTCACTCAAACACTCTATTAAGTTTGTTTTTTTCTTTTTCCCTGCTAACAGTCTGTCATATCTCAAAATTCTATTTTTTCCCCTACTCTTTGTTTTAGGACGAGGTTGGGGAACAAACAACAAACCCAACGTTTTATTTTATTTTTAATCTTATTTCATAAACACAGAAGTAAATAACACAAATAACTCTACAGAAGGAAACTGCGTGTGCTAACTTTTTTTGTTTTAATGTTTGAGTCTTTAATTCGGTAAATCTACATGATGGTTTCATTACAGATTCATATTATTTGTCTAAATTTAACCAATTATATATTTTTTAGATTATTCAATGGATTCAAACATTATAAAGCAGTTAAAAAAAGAATTTTAAATTTGTTAAATGATGTAATATAGTATAGTTGATTAGAACCTATTTTGGAAATAAATCAAGAATTGAAGACCATCTAAGTCCTTGATTTACTACACTTGAAATGCTTGGTGTCTCTTTGGGAGAGACTTTTAGAAGCTAATTTTGGCTTCTTTCAAAGAAAAATTGTTTCTGAAAATGTTTGAATAGTATATCAAAAACATTTTGGCTTTCTAAAAGTACTTCTAGTCAAAGTCATAAAAAATGACTCCTAAGAAAACACTTCTTAAATACTCAAAGCTATAACATTTTTGTAACATTTTTTTTTAAAAAAAATCGTTTTGACCTATTTAAGCTTTTCTAAAAATATAGTTCTAAACACTTATTAAAAAACTATAGCTTTTACTTCTTCTTTTTTTATTGACAAAAAGCACAAGCAAAAGTTGAACCAAGCCATTAGCATTTTGTTTCATTTATTACCCTATACAACTTTATTTGTCAAAAAAATTAAAAAAAAAACCAATTAAGAAACCCCTATAACTCTAGCCACCTAACAAATAATTTGTAAGTTTCAACAGAAAAGTAGACACAGGTGCTCCATAATATATAATTATCATTAATGAAACCACATGACATGGATCATGAATGCATTTATTTGCTTGCTCATTCTCCAAGCTTGCATATTTAAAAAGTAAGAGCCAGCAAAAACCTTCCAAAGAAAGTTAAGAGTGTAACTGTGATGAAGGTTTATTACTTGAATTTCTTTTCCTTTTTTTCAAGATGCATCTTTCGAATTAGACACTATAATTATATTATATGCACAACATAAAATAATAGACTTATATGATATTTGACAGCTCGGTTTGGACCACGATTCGGATTACTTTCTTGGTTATGAGCAATACAAAGTTCTCACATGCTATAATAACAATTTAAAAATCGTTATAGTATAAAACTCTAATAAACTACAGTAAAAAAGGTTCTAACTACTTTGCAAACACCCTATTAATTTTTAAGGCTCAACTTACTAGGGCACTTGAAATCTCTTCACTACTAAAAAAAATAACAAGGGGCACATTTTCAAAAAAGAAAAAAAAATACATAGTGTACCTTTTTTTTTGGTATTGTAGTTTAATACAAGGTGTACTTGATATATCTATATATATATATATATATATATATATATATCAAACTAAATTGTAGAGAGAGAATTTGAGCACGTCCCCACCACATCTCTTTTTAATGATAACAGAGAAAATATTTTTTTTCATCTTCCCTTGATGTTAGACTAGCTTTTCCTTTTTAATGACCCTCTTAAGTTCTAATAAAGCCAACTAGATCGCCAAAAATGACCCAAAAGACTAAACAACACACCATAATTCATTTTCAATATATAATAACAACTGCCCTAATGATGCTGACAATGGAGTCACGTTTCATTGATAACTATCAATAC
Source organism: Artocarpus hirsutus (assembly GCA_946598075.1). Taxonomy (NCBI): domain Eukaryota; kingdom Viridiplantae; phylum Streptophyta; class Magnoliopsida; order Rosales; family Moraceae; genus Artocarpus; species Artocarpus hirsutus. The sequence goes on along the minus strand of CAMOHE010029450.1, from coordinate 30,659 downwards.
TTGAAATAAAGCTTTGGCTTTATAATCAAGATCTAAGGATTGTCAATTGTCATCCAATGGCCACCTTTGGCTACAACTAATGATGCAAAGGTTTGAAGTGTATGCTATACTTTTCCATTTTTTAACAATAATCTTGATTATTCTTTGTGTGATGGTGGAAATTTATACAGCTTTCTTATTCCTTGAAGTCAGTTTTCTCTCGTGCTTTGTCGGTTCGTACCGGATTTCGGCAAAACAAAAGGATGAGGCAAGCAATGTTCCATTTGTTGGCGTCACCAATTATTAAAATAAATTGGAGAAATTTCTCAAAAGTAAGGGAAAAAGAACTACCCATAGATAATGACTTCTAAACCAACATATTATTATGAAATTATAAAATATTAAAAAAAATTTCATAAATGCCATCTTTTAAATTTTTTTTATAAGTGAATATATGTTTATTTGTGCCATAACTTAACATATAATATAAATGATAGCATGACATAAATTTTTTTAAGTGTGAAATGAATAAACACAACTTTTAAAATTGCAACATAACATGTAATTTTCTTAAAATTAGTATTATTATTAAATTCAACTAAGTTGTTGTACTTTTATTAATCGATCTAATATAATGGTCTAGAACTGCATTCCTTTTTGAAGGATTTTTTTTTTATTTTTCATATTTTACTGCAAAATTCTCTAAATAAATTAGGTTTTTCCTGGACTAAAAAAATTATTTGGCCATGGTCTTCCAAGATAGAGACGGGAAAATAATGACCCTTTACCTAAATCCTAAGAGACATATGGGCAAAGGTGCACTACTAGTAATAAATATTCCTTTAATTAACAAGGTCAATGATGAATAATTCAGCACTGACTTTTCTACAGTTTGAACATTATTAGTGAAGAGAAATCCTAGTACTCATCGGGTAGTTCTGCAATTAACAATAATTCAAATCCCAATAACTTCCCAATAACTTTCTCTCTTTTGTTCTCCACATTCTCTTTCTTCTCAAGTCTCTAAGTTTTTCTCGATCAAGTTATAAGTAAGTAATAGTACTATAAATTTTGTTAAAGTTGCATTTGAATTTAGTTAGCTTTATGGACACTTTGCCAGAATCTTATCCAAGAAATACAATTTGAGTTTATTGTTTTTGGTTAATTACATAATTATATATCTTAATTTTAACTATTTTTCAATTTTTCACTCTATTATAATAAACTACAAAAGTACTTTGGAATTTAACAAATTTATTTTAATTTTATTTATCTGAATAGAAAAAATTAGGTGAAACAACATAAGCATCCGTAAACAGTTTTATGAAAAATAATTTATGATTTAAAAACATAAAAAATCCTTAAACAAAACATAATATTTCAATAAAAATCTTGAGTTTTATTTTTTTTTGTAAGGGTAATATACTTTTTTATAGATTTTTCTCAAGAAAATATATATTTAAAAAAGAAATTTAGTCTGATTATAGGCATCTTTTGCTCTATTTTTTTCTTGTCCTTTTTGTCAAGTAAGTCCGTGAGAGATAAATTGAAATAAGTTTTTCAAATTCAACTGAAATTTTTATAGTTTTTTAAAATTAAGGGATAATTTAAAAATAATTTAAACTATGAGGTAAACTATGTAATTAACCCTTACTATTCTAATACTACGTATTTTTTATAAGACTTAAAAGTACACTCTTTTTCCATATTTGAATTTTATCCACTAGGTATGATTTGGTAAGGTTTTTCACCATATATTTTTACTTTGAATATAATGCACTTTATTTCTATTAATTAAGAGGCTGTTTGGAAAATTTAATTTGAACTACAAATTACCATTTCAATCTAAAATTGCTACAATGTTTTTTCTTGTAAAATTTAAAACAAATTTAGTTTGAACTACAATTTATTGCTCAAACTACGTTACCATATAGCCTATATATTTAATGCTTATGTTCAATAAAACTTATTTTTATTATTTGCTATTTTTTTTTGAAAAGGAGTACTCGGATCCATCAAGGGCGTGATAAAATGACCACAACATAGCACATATACAAGACATAAAAGCATCTCTAATGTAATGCTAAATTAATGTATCAATAGTGTGACGCCTTGCCTTTTTTTTTATGCCTTCATTTAACTTTCTTAAATGTTATTATCTTAATTTAATTCTTACTTACTATAAGAAAAATACTGGGTAATTTTTTTTTCATTAAAACATACTTAAAATAAACTTGATTTGGTTGCAATATCTATTGTAACGTAGACTAAAACATAACTTAAAACTTAACTTTATGACTATTTAAAACATTTCATAAAATCTATCTTTTATAATGTTTTTTGTAACACATTTCTTATAAAACATTTTGTTAAATATTTTCTTTCTTAAAACTTTTAAAAAACTATTTTAAATAGTGAAAAACTTTTTCTTTAAGTAGCTTTGACTTTCTATAGTGGTATCCATACGTAACTTTTGCATCTATCTCTTCGCAATACCGAGCTTTTCAACTAATCATACTGTCTCTCATAGAACTACCGACAATATGAAGAAACTTGTACTGAGTTTTTGCTAAGTAAGTTCAAGCATAATCTCACAAAATATTAAAAACATTCATTGTAAATCATTGCCTTTAAATTTTTCTCATAAATTCTTTTTTATGAACCTTTTCTTGTAAACATTTTATGTAAAATGTTTTTCATGAACATTTCTCATGAAACGTTTCCCAAAATGTTTTTCATAAATATATCTTATCAACATTTCATGGAAAGGAATGCAAGCAAGATCATAATGCATGATTCCATTTTTGCTCACTTATGAACTTCCATTTATAAACTTTTTATGATCATTCATAACTTACTTAAATTTTTTACCATCGTTCTTATCTTACTTTATCTTACGGGCTTTAGTGTTCATATCAATATCATTGATCATGGTATCATTACTTTAGCATAGCGTAATGCTACCTTGTGGAAGACATAGGACCATCAAACAACGAGTTTATAACTTTAATATATAATTGTATACCTTACTTCAAAGAGGATGGTACGACATTTAATTGATATCTTTGATTTAGTTTCTTGTATTTGTTGTGAGCATATCAAATGCTAAATGTAAAGTAATGATATGAAAAATGACCATTTTGCTATTGACAGGTCTTGAAAAATTTTTGGAACCTGTTTTAAACCAAAACTTAGATTTCTTTACTTCTTGTAACATTACGGAAAACAAAACATTAGTTTTTCTTTCAATGAAATCTACTTATCAAAACTTTATAGTTTTGACTCGTAATGCAAAAATCTTGACGTTTTTGCCCGTAATGTTTTTCTCTCATTCTTTACTTGATAAAAACTCTTAATCCTTTCAAACTTGAAATCGGTGGTTACTCACTACCTATACAAGTGCTAGAAAACAATGTTTTCTCAGTGAAAATCCAAGTTCACATGGGTTTATGATTTTGACATGGAACACAAAAATATTGACATTTTTGCCTCTAGAACCAAAAATAACTGTTTTATACTAAAATATCCAGTTTTTCTCAAGAATTAAAACTTCTTTAAACTTCTTGGCCTAATTAAAACCATTTCATAGCATTTTCATTTTTTACAAAATTTTGTGCTTAAAATCTCGTAAATTACATAACTTGAAATTCATATAGAATTTTTGCAAATCATTCACAATTTTCAACTGTTTCAATGAGATCTACAAGTTTCATATTTTAACATTCCTTAAAATCATTCATCTTAATAGCATTTTGGAGTGGGAGGACTGAAGTCAACTTGTTTCGGTTTGTTCTGATCGAAATTCAGAGGAATTTCTTTATGAAAGTTGTCCAGATCAACTTTTCCAATAAATCTCATGTTAAGCTCAGAAAATAATTCAGCCTCTAAGGGCCTCAAACACTAAAATTTTTCAAATATGCCCATTAAGCACTTTATGACATAATTGTTGAATAACTTGTTTTGGAAAAGTTTAATCCCACTTTAACCTTCTTGAATATATATAGGCATTCAAGCTAAACAATCATGCCATAACATCTATTTAACATGTCGTAATCCATAAATGTTATTACAAGCATTTGATATGCACTTTAAAACATAAACTTTGCAAGCTAGGGTTTAGAATTTACAAAGGTTTTCTCAAGTTCTTTAATCCTCTACTAGAGTGCTTAATCTTAGTTAAATTTCTTTGACATAATGATAGCAAAAACCCCTATCAAACCCTATTCAAAACTTCAAAAAAAAAAAAAAAAAAAAAAACCCACTAAAACCCAAAGAGAAAAGCTTTAGGTTTGACCTAAAAAATTGCTCAATCTTTCTCTTGGACTCTTGGAACTTACTTCTAAACATGATTTGGAGGCTTGGATTCATCAAACTTTAAGAGAGAATTGCCTAGAGGAGGAAGAAATGGACCTTTTTTTTTTCGTGTTTTGCATGAAAAATGATGGAGACAAAATTTCTTCCCTCCACTTGAGTAAAACTGATGCATTTAGAAGGGTGAGGTGGCTTTTTGCCCACCTTAAAGGTGACACCAAGGTGAGTCCTTCATAAGTTTTTTAATAGTATAAATTTATACCGATAGTATTTTTTCTATATTGTCTATATATTTCTCATATTGTTAGCATTCTTTTCTATATTATGTTTCATGGTCCACAAGCTTCCACATCATCCACACAATATAATTTTTATACTGTTTAGCTTTATATAGTCTAATTTCTATACTGTATTACTTTATGCAGTATAATTTTCATACTTCTTATCTTGATGCAGAATAATTTTTATACTGCTTAACTTTATCAGTATAATTTTATACTGCATAACTTTCTCATTGTAATCTTTGTACTGCATTGTTCTCATACTATATAATTTTTGTATCTCTTAATCTTTATACTGTGTAGTTTTCAAATTTTAATACAGTTTTTTGCCATTAATGTATTTCTATCTTGAAATTTGTTGCAACATATTCTGCAACAATTAGGCTTTCTAGCTTATTTTTATATCATTCCTTTCCTGTTTAAGACTATAACATGATTTTAAAATATTTTTAATCATGAAAATAGCATTTTTACTTTTATGAAATTTTTCATAAAAATCAGATTTAAATAGTAATCCTCAAACACCAGAATTATTCTTTAAATTTTTATCAAATTTTTAAGCATAAAATTGTAGCTCATAAAATTGTTCATAAATTACTTAACATAATACTTAGTTATTGTATATTTAATATACTAGAAATACTTGGATGTCACAGATAACAAGTTTGGCATATGAATGTAATAAAACACGTTTTAATACAATGTCATTTTTAATGCTAAATCTGCTATATGTTAAACTTTGTCACAAATTGCCACAAAGCTAAGCATATAGCAAATTTGGCATTTGATTCTCATTGGTTGATAGAATAACTTTTTGGCTTTAATAATTATAATCTTCTCACTTTTTAATAATTTTAAGAAAAATCTTTTTCATCCCTACGGGGTTAAATCTATTACTCATAAAGCTATGAGTCCCAGTCTAATATGTAGTGTACTTTTTAATGTGGGATCCATTACTTTGTTAGTAGTGTTGTTGTAACCCCACAGGAATAAATAAAATTTAATATTAAAAATTTACTTTTACAAGTTTCAATGTATAATTATTATGACAAAAGACAAATATAGTATTTCAAATAGCATTATACATTACAACACAGAATAAATAACATATCAAATATGCTCTCATACTTTTTTATGGCAAACATAACATTAGCATTTGCCTTTACATTGGAGATGGTCTAAGCCTGTTAAGTAATTGCATTTGGTTGCAATGCTAAAATAGTAATAATAATAGGGATAGTAATGACTATGAAGTAGAATGGAAAAAAATTAATTAATTTATTTAGTTAACATTTTACATATACTAATGTAATGTTGCTATTTTATTTTAACAAAACTATTCCTACCCTTAATATATTATTATCTTGAAAAATTTTATGTTCATCTAATTATATAACAGATTTTTTAGGATAAATTATTTGTAAAACTTGCGAAAGGGGCTTTAAAGAAAACAAAAACAAAAAGAACATAGCCAACCCTCCAAGAATAGGTCATCCTCCCCACTATTGCCACCATCTCCCATGTGCACAACATCCTTGCCAAGAATATTCTTGTCGCCAAAAGTTGGACGCACACATCGTGGTCGCTAGGGTTTAAGGCATAGAACAATATGGTTGCCTTCTGAGTTCAATGTGGAACATCCTCATTGTTGTGCTAGAGTTCGTTTTGTAGAAGAGAGGCTGTGAGCCAGGTAGATTTGACAAGGAGAGGGTGACTTGGGCTTTGTAAATTAGGTGGTTGGCATATGGCAACAACCGTGATCAGACGGCGACTTTTGAAGTGGGACATCGAAGAAGTAGCTATAGGGCGAAAGGAGGTAGTGGTGTTCAAAAAAGAAAAAGAAGAGCAACCACGAACAAATGAAAATGCAAATTTTTTTTCCCCCCACTTGCACAAGGAATGACAACTTTATCAAATTGAGGGGGGCAAAAAAAAATTTTTTTTTTTTGGAATGATTATTCCTTGTATTAAAAACACTATTTGAGCTCAATTATACACCTTTCCCTTCCTTTTCCTCCAACCAAACCCATCTTAAAGACACGACTATGATAAATGAGTAATATAAGGATTGAGGCTAGCATGTCACAAATCTTCGATGAGTCGGACTTGTGCAACACGTTTAACACATCGCTTGATAAGGATGACGATACGCAGAGTAAATCTATAAAATCACAGATAAATAATTCAGAGAGTTTGTTTCTTTAAATTAAAAGCTAAAGATAAGATTTATCTCTTAGATTGGCTAAGTTTTTGAATTAGGAACAAAATCAATATTATTTATGTAAATTGTACCTTTTTACTTTGAAAGGATATAAATGGGTTTTTCTGAGCCTTAGAAAATCTTAATTGGAATTTGCACTTTAAAGTTCTTTCTGTACTTTTTCTCTTATAATGAAAACCCCAACTTCGCTTTTACATAAAGAGTGAATTGCCACAACTTGTATCATCTACACTTGTAATTTCTGCTTTATTTTTATTATTCTTACGTGTTATCAATTACAATAAGAAGAGTTCATATTATTTAATGAGTTTTGATCGTGAACAAGACCCATAAAAGTAAATTCAATGATAGTAACATTGACTTATGCTTCGTAATTATGTCTCTCGATCTAGTATTGACAATTCATTCAAATTTTAGTGTTTTCTTTTATAGAGAAAATCAATCTATGTATACCTAGTATTTTTCAAAAGGGACATTATCATTGGTACCCTAGGTTTTAGAGAAACATTCCATTGGTATCTTACCGTTTAGGAAACATCAAAATAGTACTCTATAGTTTTTGAAAAATATCATTTTGATATCTTCAGTCTGTGTTTTATGACATGAAATTTTCAACTTACTCTTTTATTAATGAATCCCAAATTATTTTGTGAAAACTATATAAAAAATACAAGTAATGATGAAAAATAAATAAGTCGACATATATACTTATGTTTGAATAGGTTTGTTTAATCTTTTGTTTTGATTTTATATTATAGTTTTACAAAGTGAGATTCATTAAAAAAAGGTAAAAAGTAAATTTTACGTTAAAAAACATGAATTAAGAGAACCAAAATGATATTTTTTGAAAACTATAGGATACCATTTTAATATTTTATAAACAATAGAGTATCAATGTGATGCTTGCTCAAAATATAGGATATCAAAATTGTAAAACCTTTTTCAAATCCTAAAAACATATATATTTTTTATTTATATAGATTTAAAACTTGCATATAAATAGGTAATGAAAAATTAATTGTGAGTGTAAGTATAGCTTAACAGTAAATTTACTCCTGACTCTAATTTGAGATGTAGAGCTCAAATCTCCCGCCTCTATCCTTAAAATATGGGGAATTCAAATAAATGTCACTTTTTGGGACTCAATTTTTATTTATGCAATAACATATGAAAAGTTCCTATGCCACAAAATCAATTATTAGTTCCACATGTCTCTCTAAAACATTTTAAAATGTCCCTCGGGGATATTCAAAATGTCCCAAACATTTTTATATGTTTTTTTCCTATCACCTCTCTCTTTCTCTCTCTCTCTCCCTTACTGCTGCCGGCTCGTCTCCTACACTGATGACATTGCCAGCAGCCAAAAAAAAAAAAAAAAGGCTTACAATCCAAAAAAAATCACCACAACAACAACAAAGCTGCACTTCCCATTTACCGTGTGTTTGGCAATGGTTCCCACTACAAACTCAGTTATGAACAGTATAAAGTTCTCACATGCTACAGTAACAATAAAAAAAATTGCTATAATATAAAGCTCCACATGCTACAGTAAAAGTGATTCCTATCACCGGTTTTCACCACCCTTCCAAACACCCTGTGCCCACCTTAATTTCTCTTGCCTTTTCATGTTCAGATGGACAAAGAAAATTACGAGCAGATAAGGGAAGAAATCATGTAGTAAGACGAAAGACAAAAAAGGAATTTGAGTACTATGGTTTACCTTGTGAGTTTTACTGTCGGTAGACAAATCCAAAATTAGCAAAAGTTAATTTGATAAAGCAAAGTTCGAAATTTAGGACGTTAGTTGTGGGTTTTTTTTTTTTTTTTTATTTGCCGTTATGCGTAGTGAAAAATGTTGAGTTTGGTTTGTTGTCTTAACTCTTATGGGAATATTCCAAATCTTAGAAATGATATTTGGATCCATTTCAACTACGGCCGTTGAGTTGTTTGTACATTATACACCATTTTTTTTTTTTAAGAAGCAATTTCTATTTCATTCTTACGTTATCAATGGAACCGCCCACCACAAACGACATTAAACAAAAGAAGCATTTTTGGAAAAAGAAAAAAAAATACAAAAAAGGCCGTATGACATGTCATAACTTCCAAAAAAAAGAGAAAGAAAACTAATCTAATTTTTCATAGAGATGTTAAAAATTAATAGCTAGCTATGGCTCATTTTTATGGCTCCCTCTACAAAATAATCACACTTAAAAAATTCAATGACCTAATTATTTAATACAAGTTATATATAAATGTTGGATCAGGAGTCACAGTCAATTAATTCATTGTTATTACGAAATGATAAATCATGAGTTTTCCGAATTAATTGATGGCCTTGTCCCTTCAAAGTTGTATCACTTAATTTGTTACTTTAATGATGATGAAAGCAAAATTGAACAATTAGTATAAATTAAATAAGTTTGTGAACCGTCGGCTACAATTAACCAGTGCAAGCAGAGTGGGCCCCAAATCAATTCATGATAATCACAATGCCATCTGCATCTAGGTCTCAAGCAATGTGCAAAAATATATAAATGTTTGTTTGTGATTATTAATGGGCTATATTTTGCACAACGAAATTGACAAAACGTTTAGCTTTCAAGGGAGAGACGAAATAGCTAGGCTAGATGATGGTGACTTGGCCTGCCCTTTTGGAATTTAATTAGGATTTTGTAATTAATTAATTAATTAAAATAGAGGAAAAAAATAGCTAAATTAAACACCGATGCTGGACAAGTTTCCTTTAATTAAAAAAATTAATATAAGAAGGTATATGTGCATGACAAACATCCCCTGGTTTTTACTTCCCTTAACCAGTTTCAAATAAATTAATTAGTCCTTGCATAGTCCCCATATGGATATATTTTTGTATATATACGTATATGGATAATTAATAGCTGATAATTTTGACCAACCATTCCTATTATGCAATTTTAAATAATTCTCCATTTTCCTTAAGTGTGGCATTTTACATTGCATGGTTTCTATGTATACTTAATACGTTACGTGCCATGTGAATGAAAACTTTTTAGAATTATTAAAACAGCAAGTTTAAAAGATGGGTAGGACAGAAACTAGTCAAGTAATATAACATAAAAAAATGAAGAAAAACTAGAAAATAATTCTATATCCGAGAAGTCAATTGGAGAGAATATATATATATAATATAGTGTATATATATATAACAACTAAGAAGAAGAATTGTCGGCAAGGCACATGGGTTTAAGGGGCCAGTTGGGAAAAGGAAAAAGGACAAAAGACGGTGTGTGAAATGTGAATGATGGAATATCGACGTGTTGTTTCAAAGTGTTACGTGAGAAAACCGCGTCTTACAGGTCGTGTCGTGCAGTTTCTATTTTGTGAACTAAGAAACAAGTTATAGGAGATGTCACTTTGTGAACGGATTATGCCCACATGGCGTCTCTCACGTCTGCATGTGCTCTCTCTCTTTCTCTCTCTCTCTCTCTTCGCCATCAACACCATGCTTTGGCCGCCTTTGGCGATGCAGTTGAGACTTGAGAGCATTTTGAGCTTTGGCTTTTCTGAATAAGACTAGAGCATGTGATACAAGACATGTCAATAATTAGGGTGAATTAAACTGCGCATCACTTTTAGTTTTAAATCTAATTATTCATCCACATTTTTAAAACTAATTAGTTACATTTTTAAATAAAAACTGTAAGAGCTCACAAATAGATACGTTGTTTATGTCACGCGGACACACTAAAATAAATATGATTAGCTTGTAACCACAAATAAATTAAAACAGAAAGTAAATAACCATAATAAAATATGAAGACAAACAACATGCGTATTTAATGTGGCCAAAATCTTCAATGAAAAAGCCATGAATGTTGTAAGCCCCAACCAAAAGGGAAAAAAATTTTGGACTTTGTAAAATACCAGACTTAGGAAAAACCACCAAAATGAATTATTTTAAATAAATTTCAATATACATCTTGGAATTATAAGTCTACTATTTGAAATTCTACCAAAATGAATCCATGACCTCTCGTTCCTTAATGACTTGCCTTTGGACGGACAGCCCCTGATATGAACCCCGCCGACTAATGTGACAAGACCTGACACCAAATCTGGAATCGAACCCCTAATCCCTTAAGACACACGTTTGTTGAGCCTTGACCCGTAATCTAATAAGACACGAACCAAGAACTACGGATAGGAAAATGCCACACCTAGAATTGCAAGAACACTTAAAACTCTAGACGATAAGTCAGTTTGTTGAACGCCACAAGTTTAATCTTGATAAGTCCAAAGAGTCTTCTCAAGAAAATAAGAAGAACACAAGAAAGCCTCACCAAATTCGTGAATGATAATCTGATTTCCTCTCCAAAATAACAAAGTGTTTACAAATATATGGGAAACGATTTTCATCCCAAAAGCCCCTAAGCGAATGCTTACTTAGAAATCCCTTAATTGGTGTTTTTACCATGCGAAATTAAGCCCTAAAATCTGAACTTTGTTGGCTATAATCCAACAAAAATAACAGAAAAGGAAAGTAGCTAATTTTATCCCTTAAAATATGCCTAACCTATTCTAGAAGAGAGAAAGTATCCGAGTTTGTTTCATTCCTAACAAAACCCAATTTGACAACTAAGAAAATATGAAAAAGACATCAGAAAAAATAAATTGATGATGAGGCTCGAACTTAACGACATGACGCCCACATGTAGATCTAAAATAGGAAAGTTTTCCAAAATTACAAATCTGACAAATTGGCCCCACAATTTACTAGAATCGTGCACCATCATCAGTGTGAATCTTCTAGAACCTTAATCATAGTGACTAAGCTCTCTTGAGACTGATTTGGGCCTATTCTGGGGCTCCATATATGTGACACGTCACAAACTTGGTGAATGAGCCCGTTCAATGCTTCCTTGAAATGCTTGGCCTTAAATCTTATGATTGGACCACTTGAACAGCTTAATGGATCATGAACATGACTCCTGACTTGTGCAGCTCTATTGCTTGCATTAACCCCACTCTAAGCCAGCAGCTCGCATTCAAACCACTCAATGATGAAGCTAGGATTTTGAGTTTGGGGGTTGTTTTTTAATCAAGATTATTTTAACATATATATAAAAAAAATTGCATATGTTAATTATGTCATTTTTTAGTCCTTTATTATTTTTGAACCGTAGTTTATAATTAGATTAAGGATGTTATATTACATAATAATAATAATAATAATAATAATCAACATAAGTATTTATATTAAAAACGTAGATTAAATTAATACGTAAAGAGTTTACAGACATGATATGGATATGTTTTGAGAGTACAAAATACTCCGTATAATCAGTTATCCTAACCATGCATGCATAGAGATTACAAAGCATCAATAAAGAAAAGATCAGACCTAAAACGGGATGTGTTTTGAGAGTACTAGTTATTCTATAATATCAGTCATCCCGACACTAAAGTCAATAAATCTAAAAGTTTTACTAACAGTATGTCACAAAAAAAAAATGCAAGCTGTAGAAGAGACCAGTTATTCAGGACATAAGAAATACATACAAACATAATGTGGGTAAAACCAATAGATTACAGGTGGAGGTTCAAATCCAATGGTCACTTCTTGCTTTCTTTCTTCCAATCAAGCTTGGACGTTGCATTGGCGAACTTCAGATGAATGACTTGCATTTTGTCAAGCAAGTCTTCAGCTATTGAAACAGTAACAAAGATTTGTTTTCCCAACTCTGCAATGAAGTTTTATTCTACAGCGTAATTAAAAACCTTTAAAAGACCATTATAAAAACTATTTACATTCAAAAGACTTACGGGTTTAGGGTGAATGCCTAATAGACTCCTACTAGCAACTATAGATAACTCTTTAATGGTGCCCAAATCACTAGGTAATGCAATGAAAGCGTCAGAGTTATGGATCATATTTCCAAGACGCTTAGAGATTTCCAAAACTCTCTCTTCCTTACCTATGGTTTTCCCTTGGAGGTTCCCCTTAATTAGGAGATAAGCGATAACTCCTATGACATGGCTACCTTTCGAATGTGTTGTTATTGCTACATTCCCCATCAACCCTAAGTTACCTCCCCCATAAATCAAGTTAATTTTCTATGTGCCAAAACTTGTCTTAAGTGTTCTGCAGCTTCTAAGTAGACTCTACCTTTACTAGGATTGGAACCACAGAAGACATAGATGATTTCGATTTTCTAAGATGAATAGGAGGAAGACATGTTTGGTTTCTAAAACAGACTAACTCCTTTTTTGCCTTTTTTTGTTGGTTTTTGTCTTAAGTCTACTCTATCTAAACTTTGAATCCTAAATGAGATCTTAAAGAAGATGGAAATGGAAAAGGACTAGGGACTTATGATAGGTAGGTGATGTACATGTTAGAAAAAGTCAGACCAAATCAGTTCAATCATACCAACTTTTGACAAATGAGACTCTTTATACAATTTTTGACAATTTATATGCAAACAAACAAAACCCAACACATTTAACTATTCATTTTTTGATAAAATAAACTTGAATCTAGAAAAGTCAGTAAAAGACATATGACATACTGTAAACCTTTTTTACAAAAACAACATGAATTTAGAAAAGTCAGTAAAAGACATATGACATACTGTAAACCTTTTTGACAAACACGAATTTAGAAAAGTAACTTAGGATCTAAAAATTTCAAATTAACGACAAAAACAAACACATGATGCATTTAACAAGGTAACATTTTTTAAATTAAATAAACACAGATATAATAACAATCACTGTAATGATAAAATAAAAATAAACATTTATTATTTAACACATACTGTGACAATCTAAAAACAAACAAACACTCAAAACATAAAAAACTTTTTTTTTTTTTTTTTGCAAAAACACTCAAATGGCCTCTATGGATTAAGAATTTACTCCCTATCTAATTTTCTTACAAACTAACAAACAGGGTCTTTAAATGCTAGATTCCTAAGGCATTGTCTTTCTACATGGAATTCGGGCAAGATATTAGAAATTGTATCTTGGATATATCTACTTGAATGGTTTTGAAGAGAAGTATGGATGTCATCTAAGTTCTCTTTAGAAAATCTATCTTTACAGAAATAGATTTTGTCCTTCCTATTACTAACATAAATCCAAGCGAACGATACTTTCCTTCACAAGTCTGTCGCCCAGATTTGTTCCACCTAAAGTCAATGGCACAAGCTTTTCTTCTCAGCGCACTATGATTGGTGCTCATATCCGGAAGGCCGATCCTCTAATTGAAGTCACTCGGATGAATTTTTTCTTCGATCAACATCCTCACATCATTTAGGATTCCAAAATGCATAAGAGTCCGTTTGGTTCATAGATTTGTGTAAAAAATTTGAATGAAGATTTAAATTTTTGTGAGAAAAAATACTGTAGCAAAATGATTCGAATTGTGATTCGAACTACGAACTCTAAGAATCCATCGTCGAGTTACTTGACTTGTATTTCTACTTAAGAACCTTCTTGGAAAGTGATGGGAAGTATTTTATCAGGTGATGGTACCTTGGATCCATGAAAAACAAAGAAATAATAAACAAGAAAGAAAGAAAGATAGAAAGAATGGAAGTGTAAGATCTGAAAGTGGTTTACTAAAATTTGAAGATGGTTGAGGTGTTGTAGATGAGATTCAAGTTTATGAGAAAAAAACAATAGAGAAGATCTAGAAAATTAAGAACAAGCTTCAAATTTTAGAAAGAGAGGGAGCTCAACAAATCAAAACTTTGATGCACAGTGATAAGATTTATAGACAATGTAGGATACTGTGCTGCGCATTGTGCTGGACATTCGATCATGCTAAAATGAATAGGCTCAATTGTGTTTTTAATATAAATATTTATGTTTTTATTCTATTATTATTAAAGAAAAAACTATATTAAAGAAAAAAACAAAATGCTATATTAAAGGAAAAAAAAAGGACAAAAATCTAAGAAGGCCATGGTTTCCTCCTCCGGTCTCTGAAACCACTTGTCATACTCTAAGCTTGAATGCTTACCTATAATCCTCCACATGCTTGAAGCTTCATCTACCTTTAACGGCTCCTTGACCAATGTCTAGATCATATAATGTACATCAACAATGGGCTAAGAGTTAAGGAATTAAGCCTAAAATGCTTTGGTTTTTTGTCACTTGAAAGCTTTAAAAATGTGAATCACAATACCCGTAATTAGTGACATGCCAATACCTAAAGGTATGTGTAGATAAATTCAACTCAATTTAGGTTTGAAACACTATAAAATCTAACTCAAGATTCAAATCATAATGGTTGATGATTTTCAGTTTAAATTCTATCCGAGATTTCTAGTGACAATTTTGATTTTTGTGCTAATAGATGCTTTTAATCACTTGAACATCTTGCCACCTATTGGGATCCAGTAGATCTGCTGAATAGGACTTATAGAGATAGTATACGTGTTGGCTTTTGATTTGATGGCATCGATGATGACGTGGCTGGAGCAACAAATAAGTCTGTATGTAGTGACTTTGGTAGGACCTTCAATAGGTGATCAGGATATTTAAGTCCAGAACAAACTGAAGAAAGCATTTCCTAGGGCTCGCTTTGTGGTCTAATGACCAAGAAAACCTACAACAAAGTCAAAAAAACATGCAAATGTAGTAATGGAGGAACTAGCATAAGCAGTGATGGTGGATAAATTAGTCAATGGCTGATAGAAGAATGGCTTTGGAGAGTAGAGACAAAGTTGTCTCTATCAAGGCTAGAAGCAAAGCCACGATTGTCGGCAGATCTGGACTACTTTCATGGATCAGGGAGTTGACATACGAAGTCCTAAAGTTCTTTGGATTTTTCAGAGAATGTGCTCCAGAGGCAAACACAGGTCGCCTCTATCATTGGGTTTAAATTGTCAAGAGGTGAGGCTAGAACTCTGTAAACTCTTAAGGGTGGTGATGGACTTTGGTAAATGTTCTAAGTGCTTTGGTAGAATCTCGTGAGATTCGAAGTGGTGTCGGAGGAAGGACCTAATTTTTGGCAACAGAGACAAAAAACTTTTCTAGAAAATCTTCCAAGTCTGAAGAGCACAAACTTGGAAGAAGATGATGATGTTTTTCTAAAGCTAATGGGAGTGAAGATGGCGTGAAACTTATGGGTATAAGTCCTTCTGATGGCCTAATGTGTGTTGTTTCAATTATTCTTGAATGAGGAAGATGGGGTGTACTTATAGTGGAGGTAGGAGACTTGCTCTGGAGTTGGTTCCCTTGTGCTTCGACACTGCGTGCTAGCTTCGTTTGCCTTTGGAGCAAGCAGTGTCAGGTACTTTTGGAAGTTAATTCTATGGCCTGAAATGGCATACACTTATAGCTATTCTAGAGCTCCTTTAGGCTTGATGCTCTTAAGAGGTTTGACTAAGTATAACTATCTATTTTTTGGAGATTTGACAAGCATGTTATTCCCTTTAGTGTGAGCTTTCTCTATTTTTGCCAAGGCTAAAATGTCTGACACATCATCAGAGTTCTTTCAAAAATTTTAGCAAGAAACAAATGAAGAAAACGCATGCATAACACCTCCAACGGTGAACTTGCGACTCAGCAAAAGTCATCTTGCCGCGGACGGAGCTCCTTCGAAAATGTGCCTTCATATGGAGTAACAAGTGCTCTGTTGTTGGGTTTTCCTAAACATTTTTGCTATGAAAGAGGTTCCCAGGTTTAAGTTTTACTTATCGGGCTGTGCTAAGGCAAAGAGAAAGGCTTTTAAGGTTCTTTTCCTCCATTACCTATTTATTTCAGTCCGATTGAGTTTAAGATCCTCCCAAGCCAAATTTAAAATTGAATCAAACCAAAATAAATAGGCGCCTTTGACTACTTATGGCCTTCCAAACCACAAACATGATAGTTCCCTACGCTTAGCTTGGGTCCACAAAACAAGCCCGTTGGTGTTGTACTATGATTCCAAATGAAAATAATCAAATTCGAAAAAATATACCCTAACAAAAACAATTTATTCAAATATTGATTCTCTAAAAGTAATATCCTCACTCTAAGTATCCATTAATTAAGAAGTTTGGGAGTTTTAATAAGTGCCATCTTTGAAGATTTACTATTTATAAATACCATACATATTCATTTGTGGCACAATTCAATGTATAATATGAATGACACTATCGTGTAAACTTTTTAAAATGTGACATAAATAAACACAATTTTTAAAAACATGACATAATATATAATTTTCTCTAAAATGTTTTTTCTTTTAACCATGGGCTGATTGACAAGCTCGTAAGCAAACACAGTTACCAAAATATTAGGTGAAGACTCGAATCTTTCACATCTTTAGTCAAAAGTTTAGAGCCTAACCAGCCAACCTACTAGGTTACTGGGAGGTAAATAACTTTTTTTTTAGGGCACTAATAATAAATGGTAGGAAGTTTTGGCAAATGATAAAAATTATAGAAATAAAAGCAAAATTCCAAAGCTAACTCATTTCTAATAGAATTTTGAGATCCCAAGGAATTGAGATTTTATCTTAAAAGGCCAACCTATTTTATAAGATGTCCAGTGTCCTTATAAGTTGGTATTTCAAAATGTGGTACTCGAATGTCTTTGCTCTTTACAAGCCCTCCTAAGATGGTGCTTTCTTATGAGTTATTAATCTTGTATTGGAGGGATTGGCATATTCGTTTAAGCTTTGTTGAACTCTGATATCATAATGAAAATTTAGATTTCTTAAGGAATTGGGCTTCCATCTTAAAAGGTCAATTTGTAAAGTGGGTTAATCCATTGTTCTTATAAGTTTGTGTTTCATTATGTGGGACTTAGGTTTCTTTACCCTTTACAATTTTCTCTCTCTTTGAAACCTCATTTGCGTTGCCTTAGCAACATGGAATTAGAAAGTTGTTGCATAGCAACGAGGTTCAACATTGTCATAAAAATTCATAATAATGTAGCAAACATCTGCCTATCTACTGGTAGGGTTTCACAAATGCACCGAAGACAACAACATCTTAGGCCTTCATCTCCTCATTCAGTAACTACTCCTCTATTGGTAGATCTTTGGGCTGGCCGATAGATGTTCAAGCTGGCATAAGTATTAGTTATAGGGTTTCGAAGAAAGTTCAAGGGTTAGGGCTTCCAATTTGTTTATATATATATATATATATATATATATATATATATATATATTTGCAAATATTTTTAGGTAAATAATGTATTTACCCAGTAAATATTAGGTGAATTTGTTTGCTTGGTAAAAATTAAATAGATAATGTATCTATTAAGTTTATATATTATGCGAATATTTAAATGGATAGAATATTAGGTAAATAGTGTATTTACTAGCTACAACTTTGTAATTAGTTTTTTCAAGTAAATGAACTAGAATATATAGGTAAATAATGTATTTATTAAGTATAAACTTGATAGTAAATAATTTATGCGAAAAATAAATTTTAGGTAAATATTAACTTATGATATAATCACCAAATAAATATTGTGTATGTTAAGACTATGAACTCCAACCGCCAAATCATAATCTTAGAAAGGAAAAAAAAAATAAAAAACTCTAATCCATAAAATTGAAATTAATAAATATTAGAGGATTCAAATTAAAAAGGTCAGTATCAATATGAGAGTTTGAATTTTAAAAGAATGGCAAAACTGCCTTTATTTTTCTTTAAACAATTTATGCCGCCAATTATCTTCTCTAGCATTTTTCTTACCCTTGTAATTGATTGATTTTGTTGTAATTTATTAAGTTGAAATTGCAATTAGTATATTGCTAAAAAGATATTTGTTGCCAGCATTATACTTTTTCCAATTGAAATCTCTCTTAACAAATGTGAAAAAATCTTTAAAGTCACAATCTCAGATTTAAAATAAATTTTGTCTTCAAATCCAGTGCTACAAGAAACATGCATGGTCATAATAAATCTGTTTTATTGCAGCTTAGCAATTAATTAAAAAATGGGCAAGTTTTTTTTTTTTTTTTCTTTTCTTTTTGAAGGAAACATATATGGTTAATATTTAATCATCAGAACAGTGGCTTAAAGACAGAAAATTAAGCACATAGCATGTGCAGTTGGCCACCGACAAAGGAGCAAAGTGGGCTCAATTCAGTTACACAATAATACAAAACATCACATTTGCCTCATTATACATATCTATCTTTATATCTTGACATTTCATGGTCCCCAAAAGTACGCAATATGTACTCCAATATTTCATTTTTCTCATTCTAATCGTTGTAATCAATCGTTGGAGATAGATGAGAAGTGGCAGTGGAACTCTCATTTTCGTTAATGGACTTGGTTGATCATCGGTTTCTGATCGACTTACAAGTGGTACTGACAATAAATTTTGTTGAGAATCAGCTGGACAGAATCATGTTCTATTTGTCAACAACGTGCATGCCATGCATGCAGGACCATGATCCCCACTTATACATATTCCTTTTATATTTATTTTTATTTTTATTTCTTGGCTAAATCTACTCACCACTTTTGCATATATAATAAAATACATATATAACTGATTTTCACTCTATCCCATGACCTGATTTTTTTTTTCATCTTTTGATTTATCATTATTATTGTTATTATTATTACTATTATTATTTTTATTTGCTAACTACTCTATTCTATACCTCAACTTGGGTGCATCTAAATTAATTTTTTTCCTTTAAATAAAGATGGAGTTTTCATTCATTCAAAATGAATATTAATATAATTTAAAAATATTGTACTAATAAAATAGTTAAATAATTAATTCTTATCAAAAAACAAGAAGGATTTTCTTTTACTCTTTTCAATTGATGTGCATGTAACTCTGAAGTGATAAGAGAAAAAGTGGAGCTTCAGAAGAAATAAATCTTTAGGTCTTTTAAATTGCTTTTCGCCTCTAGTAAAGATACTTGTAACTGATACGTACCGAGCTCGTATTAAACGCTCGTAGTTTTCTCTAAAACTTTTTAGATGTCAAATTTGTATAATAGTAGCCTTCAAGCTCTTCATACTTAAGGCTTGCAATGCTAAAGTGAGGTTTTTAATCACTTATACAAATTGCGTAAGTAAATAAATTACATAATGTTTACCAAATTGTAAAGGAACACAAAGAAAAATCGAGTGGAATTGGAAAGAAAAGTAAAGTAATGAGACTAAATACCATTCATTCCTTTTTTAGTATTTACTAAACTTAGAAATAGTAATTTTACATATAAAATATCCCTTTTACATAATTAAATATTATTTTGCCTATAGCCAGAGTATATTAGTAAATATAAGTTTCATTCTTTTTATTTTGGAATCAATAATAGGGGGTATTCAAGAATTCATATTTCCTTTTCTCATTCTCTAATATTGTGTGGGGCTCATAAATCTCTCGTTACTAATTTAATAAGTAAACACATTATTAAAAAGAAAAGAAAATCACTACTTCCTCTCTCTTTGTTTTTGATGTGAATTAAACATGCGCTTATATTAGGATTATTGGAAATGCGAAATTCTATTCAAATAAAAACTTTCAACAAACACAAAATTAATTAATTAAAGAACGTTGCAAAAAGAAAGGAAAAAGAAGATCCATATACGTAAATCAGGAACAAATTAGCTTCTTTCAATTTCCAGAACTTTGCAGTTTTCCGGTTAACAAATTTTGGTGAATCGATTCTGGCTCTCTTTCATGAAGTTTTTGTTGTTCAATTGTTATCCTTTGGAGTCTTTCACAGTGCATTTTGGAAACTTGGTTCAAATAAAAAAATTTTGGTTTAAATTTTAGTGTAATATTTTCTGTCATAAAATTTAAATTTTTATAGTATTTTAGGTTCAAACTATTAGTTCGAATTGACTTCCTATATACCCTCTCAATCTCTTTCAAGAGAAGCATCGGCTAGAAGTACTCATGCGTGCACTCTTTTTCTTTGTTTGGCTCTTTTTCTTTGTTTGGATTTTTTTCCCACCAGGCTTTATATTTACAAGGTTTTAATGAGGTCTCCGACTTTTTGATTTTGCATGCCTTATTTGTATTTCAATTCTTAATTTTGGGTTTCACTTGGTTTGTTGAGTTTGCTCTTTTATAGCATACAGATTAGTCTTGCTCTATGGTTTTTGATCTTTGCATTTTCTTTTTTATCTGGGTTATCGGGTCCCTAAACAATGAGCATTGTGACCATTTACATCTTAAATTTTGTTTGTAATTATTTTGGTCCTGCACATTGTGACTAACGAACGATTTTTTATATTCATATAGATTTTTACATCCTTAGCGCACATAATAGTTAAAAATTCTAAGTAAATAATTATAGTAGGTGCAAAATATTATAGTGTTTAATGATTTTAATAATGGTAAATTAAACATTGCATGTAATTTATCTACTTTTGTAAAATTTTAAGTTATCACAAGATGGGAACATGATTATCTTTGTTATCAAGTTACAAAAATCTATATTCAATTTTATGATCATAGATCAAAATTGACGAGAAAAAAAAAAAAAGGAAAGTTCATCAAAATTAAAAGTTGAGGGACTAAAGTGTCTTTTTCTTATCTGGATCAAAGTGTTCTTATGCACATAATTTGGGGATTAACTGTGCTAATAACCCTTTTTATTCCAACAAAGTTGTGGTTGTTGAAGGGATACAAACTTTAGAGGGAAGTCACATTATTTGAGATCCTTCTCTTTTCTTTTGATGCCGATTATATTCACCCGCTTGATTTTTGAAAAAATAAAAATAAAAATAAGTTCTATGTATTTGATATTTTTCTCTTGTAATGAGATTTGAATTACGGTAATACTGTTTAAACATCTTCCAATCATCACCCTTTTTTCCCCCAGCTAATGCTGCTTACATTCCGACGTGATGCACTTAGGGTATGCCCAAAAACGACCCTATTTGCAGCATGTTCGTCGCTTAAGTTTTGTTATATAAAATGTCTGATTTTTTTAACTTTAAAATCAAAAGTTTACCCTTTTGAAAACTGATATATTAGACATACGCTGGTAAATTGATGATTAATTAATCAACAACTTATAAAAAATTAAACAAGAATTTTTACGAAGTCGATTTTGTTTTTAAGAGCACTTTCTCAATTTACCAAAATTAAGACATCTACTTGAATTAGACTTCAAAAAAAAGAAGCCACCAATTGATACACTTTCTAGTTATGAAATAGGGCTCATAATATTATTTGGAAGATAGAATCATCCCATGGATATTTGGAAGAAACAAATGCTTTCTCAATTATCATTCACGGGTCCTTTTTATAGGAAGTAACCCTGTGAAATCAAAATATTTCTTTTTAACTATTTTTCAATTGTCAAAACGATATATAAAACAACCTCTACTAAAAATAATACTACAGTGTCTTCCATGATAAAATATTAATTGCTAAGATTTTTTTTACGAACAAAATTCTCTCGTCTCTTCAAATTTCCTTTAAAAGTAGGAAATTCTTTGTATTAGTTGGTTCCATAAGTTTTTTTTTTAACATTGTTTCATCAAAGTTGTCATTTTTTTTTTTTTTTTTGGGCGAAGTTTTGAGATGGAAAGGAGTTGGATGAAACTCATTAGTGGATTCTGAGCTTAAAAAGAGTATTTCGCTTAGGCTATTGTAAGTGTTTAATTAACTTCCTCTCAAGGGATTTATTTATTTTTTAAGAGGTAAAAGAGATGGTAGAAGTTTGAAAGGGAAAAATCATGGACAGTATGAGTTTTCCGCTGGACAGAAAACAATCTGAACATGAGAAAGCCTAAACGGGCGTTGTAATCCCAGGCCCAATGGGAAGAATTAGGTCCCAAAGTGCTAAAATTTAGGGGCCGAGCCCAAAATTAGAGAGCCCAAACGAGTGTTGTAATTGAGCTCTTTACTAACCAAAAAAAAGAAGAGAAAAATGCCACCTCATGGATACTCTTTATCAAAAATGCCCTCTTCTTTCTTACTTTTCAAAACCGCTTCTTTATTGTTATTTGTTTTTTAATTCAATTTATCAATTTATATTTTTTTCGCTAGTTCAAAACTAAATCAGACTAAAAATAAAAATGCCCTAACTCAGATCTTAAACTCTCTATCTCTTTCTCCTTCTCTCTCTTCACCAATTCTCTCGTGTGCACCAACAAATTCTCTTATTTAGGGTTGGGGCTTTTGATTCGACCATTTATAAGGTATCATCTTGTTTTTGTTTATTAGTTTCGTTTATTTTTTTCCCGTTTTCTCTATGTTTGGTTTCTAATTTCTCTAAGTTAGTTTGGGGATTTTCCTTCTTTCTTTTTGAAAATATGATTTTTTCCATGTCCTAATCTAGAGCCTCTATGTTTCGGTGGCTTTGTGAGGTCCGATGAATTGCTATTCTACTTCAAGACTTCTCGATTCTCGAAGTGATGCTAGTCAGATCATCATAAGATCTAACGATCGGATCATGAAGAGATCGCGTGCTTCGACAATCTAAACTGATCTCTTCCTCGATCGTGAGTTCGTCCATCGCTCTGACAAGATCTATAATTTTGTGCATCTTGTGGGTTGAATACTTTCATTTCTACAGTTGTTGTGATTGTTTTTTATTTATAGTTTTGTTGTAATTTGTGTTCTTTTTCCAATGATTTGGAAGGTTTTTGTTTTTTGTTTTTTTTTTTTTTTGTGTTTTTTTGTGGTATGTTCTAGCAAGTTTTGAGACAAAACCTACCGGTTTTCATGTTATAACTTGACAGGTTCCAAAATAGAACTGGCAAGTTCTAGTTGGTTCTAAGACGAAATCTGGTAGGTTTAAAAATTATGTTGGAATCTGATAAGTTTCAAGTTGAAACCTTACGGGTTACAATCCAACACCAACGTTGGTGACTAGAGGGAGATGGTATTATCTTGTTTCAAAGAAAATATGTTAGAATTTGGTAGGTTCCAAGTTAGAACTCGACAGGTTACAATTCGACACCCACGCTGGTAAACGGAGGAGGTTGGCGCTTTTTTGTTAAAACAATGTTGGAATCTGGTATATTCTAAGTTGAAACCTGGCAGGTTACAACACAACATCCTGCTCCAACGACAGAGGCTGGTTCCGATGTGTCCCATGGTGGAACTTGACAAGTTTTGAGTAAGAACTTGACAGATTCCATGACGAAACCTGGTGGGTTTGGACGGGTTTTGGGATGAAACTCGGTATGTTCCATTTATGGAGGAAGGGTAACTTTATCATTTAATAATTTACATTTTTTTTGACAAATGGGGCAATTTTGAAAAGAGCCTTTTAAGAGGGTAATCTTAAAAAAGTGCTCCTTTTGGGGTGTGTTCTTATAAGTTGCTCAAAAAAAAAAAAAGAAAATTGCATCCTATGCCATAAATTTAAAAATTGTATATATTTATACCACACTTAGAAAAGTATATGCTACACTTTTATTTATATTGCTTGTTAAGTTATGTCATAAATAAATATGTGTAGCATTTATAAAAAGTAAATCGTAAAAGATGGTATTTATAGAAATTCCTAAAAAAATAGAGAGAGTTACACAATATACCATATTTTAACTCGTCTAATTTTTTTATGCAACAAATTATTACACTTATGAAATATATGCTACAAATCTTGACCTGTTACAAATTTTAAACTCCCTTGCTTATTTCGCACTCTTTCTCACATTGGTTTTCCTCCCTTGTTTTATTTCTCTCCTCTCTTTGATTCTTTTTGTTTTCCCCTTCTCTCTCTAAATTCCAATGATTACTAGATGTCGATCCGCCATAGCTACAACAGTTACCACAGTTTTAAATTACTGGTGAAGAAAGGGTGAAAAAAACCATTGTCATCCTCGCCTCAATCCTTGGCTCAAATTGGGACTTTGAATAATAGATTAGCACTCCAAATCATACAACCTCGGACCTCACGAGATCATGTAGATCCTTATCTACTAATTTCTTGCATTCTTGGCATTCGTTCGCATTTCAACTGCAAGGATCTGCCTTTTTAAGCTGTCACTTAACTTGTTTAAACATTAATTTCTTGTAAAACATCTCTTTTAGACATTTCTTAAACATTTACTATCTTGAAATTCTTTAAGTAAATTTTTTTTTCAAATAATGAAACTTTTTCTTAATACAGCGGAAAACTACCATAGTGGTATTTATACTTAACCATTGCATATATTTCTCCGTGAGATTGAGCTCTTCAACAAGTCATACTAGTCTCTCATAATTTTACCTACAGCATGAAAGAACTTGTAATGGGATTTCACTTGGTAAGTTCAAACATAATCTCACAAAACATTATAAACATTCATTGTAAAATATTACTTCTAAACTTTTATTATAAAACTTTCTTTGTAAACCTTTTCTTGTAAACATTTTTCTTAAAATGTTTGTCATAAACATTTCTTGTAAAATATTTCTTAAATTGGTTTTCACAAACAAATCTCATAAACATATTATATAAATAGATACAAGCAAAGTCATAATGTATGATTCCATTTATACTTATTTATGAACTTTTTATTATTATTCTTAACTTTCTTGAACTATGAGCCTAAGTGTACATACCAAACACACTTGACCATCAAACACCAAGACCGTAACATATTTTTAGCATGACACTCCTCTTGGGTTGGGAGGCTGGTACAACACTTTTTTATATTAACTTAGGGGTTTGATTACCAATCTTGTAATCTTAGTAAATATTATGCATAACATGACTTAATGTCTAAATCATTAAACTTTGTAATTACAAATATATTGTAAATCATAACTTGAACTTTTAAAATATTATGCATAAGAATTGCAAACTTGCTTTAAACATAACAATTGCAAATACATTACAAGTCTTGACTTGATCGTTAAAACTTTATGCATAAAAAATATAAACATAAACATATTCAAAGTATTTGAAAATCATTTTCCTCGTGTTATAAGCGAGGTTTGAATCTCATCTGGACATAGCTTTAGCATTCCCATTTCATTCATTTTTTTTATTAGTTGGCTTTTATGTCCTATTTCCAATGACACTCTGAATATTAGTTAACCTTTCTCATTAGCTATCCAATGCGGCCAGTTATAGTCATCACATGTACAATTAAAGTTCTAATAAATAATTAAGTTAATTCATTTCAAAATAGGTTGGATATGATTACTGGTGCCCTCCTGCTTATGGGGAACTTTTGATGGGTTGTTATCTTGACTGTGGTCCACTTGAGGTTCCAACCTCCTTTTCAAATTTGTTGTGGGTTGGCTCGTTGTGATCTAAATGCTCACAAGAGTTACATTTAACAATGTTTTCGGTCCTCAACTTTTTGGTGTTGGTTCCAACAACTTGATACTCTTCAGGCTCTTTGAGACGTGCTTTCCTAGGTTGACTATTTTAGTTCTTGAAAGTTGGCGCATGGACATGTGCATTATGAGTTTTTATCCACAGCTTTGGGCCATTAATTGACGTAACATGGTGTGCATAGATCTGCTCATAGTAACTTTTCAAATGATTGACATGCACACAGTCCCCGATGTTATGGCCATTTTGAATGTATGTAATAGCATACAGACACGGGCTTCCACTTTGCATCCACCGTCTGCAAGCACATGTTTTAGCACTCAAGTCCACTACAAATTAAAACTCATCAGGCACCGAACCTGCATTACCACAAGGAATTAAAACACTTGCATGTATGTACAAAACAAGTAAAAGCAATATCTATATAAAACATACGTCAAAAAAAAAAAAAGATATCCATTATAATCTAGTCTACGAGTAACAACAATCTACTTGTCTTCCTCAACGATTTTTCAAATGTTTCTTTTGACTAGATTTTTTCAATTTCCAAGACATAAACTCTTGGACTAAATCACTTCATGATATATCTTCTCCTAATTTCATTTAAGGAGATGATAAGCTTGTACAGTATTGAAGGATTCACATCAATTGTTTACAAGCATATCATGTTAGGGTTGCTCACTAAAGTATGGATGGCTCTAAGCTTTGGGATTTATTTTGACTAAATACTTTCATCCATCTTTGCTATGATCTTTCATCTTAGTCATTTGTTGTTCAAAACTGCTACATAATTTTGGTTAGTTTAATATATGATATAAATAAATTAAAAGCTTAATAATTATCAATCAAAAGAAAATTACCTACGAATTGTAGTTGCATGTGCAGCAACCCAAAAGATTTGCTTTAAGAGTAATCCTTTGTGCTTTGTGTTGAAATTGTTGTAAAGATGTCAGCCACAAGGTATGTGTGGTGCATCATCTTCAAAGAGGGTTTTCATAGCCCCAGTTAGACTTTCTAGCGTTCTGAAATCTAGGTTATGTTGGTCAAGTTCAAATATTGATGTTACAAATCCAAGAACCACATAAAAGAGTCATATCACTTAGACTCAATAACAACATATATTATTAGATACATAGCATTATTAGATTTGTCCTTACAACTGCTAAAAGTTAGTGTCTATGACAACCTTTTACAAAACAATTGTCAAGTCCAATGACCATCACAACTTAACATGAAAACTTTTTTGTAGGCATCCAATAAATATATATCCTCACCTTCAATCTCTAAGTTACACATCATTTTCATAGTGGTTTTAGGATTTGCTCTCTTAAATTGCTCACAATAGTCCCAAAGTATGTAATCTTTTTCCCTAATTGACCCCTCAATAATTTTCCTAGCTCTGCAAAACTACGACTTTATCACATACATTTATACATCATCTATCATAGCTTACTTGAACCCTGTTAAATTCTACTCATGATTTTCCTGATAGAGATTCAGATAACTTTTACCTAGTCAATTTGCATGTGTTGTCTTGAAACTCAAACTACAAGTGTGAGTGCCATTGTATGAATTGACTTTGTATGATCCACCATCCTCTTTTATCATCATATACATAATCCAATTATAACCACTTTGGCACTTGGCCCTTACCCTCTTTTCATCATTCTTTACCAATTTCACATCCATGTGTTCCTTTAAAGTACACTTCTTAATGGATTTCTTGAAAGAATCACCTATGTGGAAAACCAACCCAACAAAGATCCTGGGTTGAATTCATGCCTTTTGTGCCTCCTCACATTCTTACTCAACTCCTCTTCTTCATCTTCTTCACTGGTAGTTTTTAGCACATCAGTATCATAGTCATCACTTTCAAAGGTCATTCATTTCCCGTTCTATATTAATATCATGAAACCCACACCAAGCCCTTATAGGATCAACATCAATCTTAGACAAGTAGGCCTCTTTTTCATCTAATTTTTCAAACTCAAAGTCAACTTATTCTATCTAATCCTCTAGAAAAACCTCTACATTAACCTCAACGTCAGCTAAACCATATGTTTGAACATCCACATTAACCTCTTCTACAGGCGGGTTAAATGAGGGTTAGGAATAGGCTTAGGCTAGGTCTCAAGTGGGTTAAACGAGGGTTAGGGATAGGGTCAGATTAGGTTTCAGGTGGGTCAAACAATACTTCATCACCATCACCACGTATAAGCTCCTTGACATTAGGATCAAACCCAGTATTTATTTGCAGCAGCTCCAGTGAAACACTAGAATATTTGTTAATAACCCTGGACTCAACATATTAATCAAGCAATTGCATAATTTCTTGATTACTTTCAATAGGAAAAATTTCATGTCATGCTATGACCTTTACAGTTGCTTTCCATTTCGCTCTCATATCCTATCCCCATGGTAATATCTTCCACACTTGTAAATTCTAAATAGCTGCCAATCATCTCATTAATATACATCACTTCACTACTCACATAGCTTGTGATACCATTCTTTTCAAATAATCCGCCCCTATAATGCACTTTCTAAGCATAAATATCAATGGCATTCGAAGCTCCACAACCAAATAACATTTTTTGGGGAAAAAACAAACAAAAAAATAAATTACTTATCAACAACAATGTAAACAAACAAGGTTTCATACCTTAATCTCCATACAAATTAAAAAGCATTATCAACGACGAATTTAACATGCAAAGACAAACACAACTCAATCTCCTAATACATATATATATATATATATATATATAAATTTTTTGGCGTATTTTGCCCTTAACTCTTTTTTTGTTGTCGTGTGGTCCTCAAACTTTGTTCGACAATTGAGTCCTTAAACTTAACAAAATATAGCAATTGAGTCCCCCAACAAATATTCTTCAAAATTGAGATGAAAAACGATTATGTAAGATACACACAACTCATTTAAAAGGGAAGGGTAGATTTCAAATACTATAATGATCAAAATATTCATATAAGCTAACAAAATTGTTAAAAAAATATTAACAATTATATAATTTCATTTGCTTTTTGTTTTTTGTATAAAATTAAATAATTTGACTCTTGTTAGAAGTAGATAAGGTGCATGATTCTTTAAATGGGTCATTTGTATATCATATGATTGTTCTTGATCCTAATTTTGACATGTATATCTGATTAGGACTTAATTGCTACTTTTAGTTTAGTTTAAGGACTCAATACCAAAAAAAAAGAGGACCATATTGCCAAAAAGTGAAAGATTTGGGGAGCTAATATGCTAAAAACCTGACAAAAAAAAAAGCACAAACTTACACGTAAACAAACAAAAAAACAATACATTAAATAATATGTTTTCCGGCAAAAAAAAAAATCCAACAACGAAAAGTTAAAAAAAAAACACCATCAACATATTTGTTGCATTAAAATAATATGAAATAGCTCATAATCTCAAGCATCAACACAACAAATAAAATAAAGTAGAGAAATTTTTAGGTCCTACTAAAACCCTAAAGTATCATATTATTCAATAAAAACAAATCCTATGCAAAAGTCAGCACCAAATCCTTCTCAACAACTAAAAAATACATATCCACTTTCATACTATCTATAGATGAAAAAAAAAATAAAACAATAGAAAAATAAAACAAGAAACTTATGGTAAGAGGATTGGCCAACCATTTTTTGGCGTATTTTGACCATCAACTCTTCACCAAAAATTAACCCTTAGATCATCTTCACTATAAAATTAACCCTTAGATCATCTTCGCTATCTTGAGCCAATGAAATGTCGAAGCTTCCTCACCATCGCATTGCATAGAATCAAGACGAATCAAAGGGACTCTGAAGGTCTCTCTCCTTGCTAAAAGTGAAGCCCTAAATTGAGAAATAAAAATATCACAAATAGAGGCATTTTAGTGATTGCAATTTTAAAAACAATCACACATGTATGATTTCATGAGGCTTTTGACGAATTTTATTAGAAGTGTATTAATTGCCAATGACTTAAAAAATCTAGGTTATTTTTTGCCAAAATTCAAAAAAGAGAGAACAAAGTATCATTTTTTAAAAAAGTTAAGTGACGATTTGTGCAATTACTCTTAAAATAATTATATTATATTTAATATGTACAACCAAAATTAATAGATTGATACTTCTTTCCTTAAAAGATGGAGATTTATTCCAAAGAACAAAAAGGTTATTATCATTAATGCGTTGTGTTTTGGAGAAAAATTATATTAGTACCTTACTGTTTAAAAAATATTTAGTTTGTAATTATTAAAAGCATTATTATGATTCTTTAAACCCGTATTTTATAATATAAAATTTCTTACTTATCTTTTTATTAATGAACTTCTTATTATTTTGCTAAAACTATAAAAGAAAATAAGTAAAAAAAAAAAAATCCAATAAACATCCACACATTTGATTGTCTTTGATAAATTTTGTCTAATTTTTTATTTTGATTTTTTTATTATTGCTTTACAGGCTATAAATATGAACATGCTACCAGCCACCAAAATTATTAATATCTATAAATAGATAAATAAAACCACAAGCCACGTGACAATTACCTGCTCCGCGTGTGAGATTTTGAGTTGCTCCGCACAAAAGGGGCCCCAAGTTTGCGTCCGTGTCTGTGTCGTCCACACGTCTTTTCCTGCTCTCCACCAAAGTTGGGATTTTC